>BGPR01010760.1:0-51204 GCA_013235015.1 Araneus ventricosus
ATTTCCATCTAGGTTTAAAGGGTCATAGAATACAAGAGAAAAAGATTAATGAAGTTTGACTGAAGAAATTAGTAATAAAAACAACCGCAAAAAGGAAGAGATGCAAGAAAACAGTTCAAAAACATGCAAAGAAAACTTAATAAAGCAGAGAACGTGGCTATTCAGCTTCCAAGTGAACTAAAATTGCAAATCAATTATCACAGTATTTCTTGCAAGATGCTATAAAATATGAAGGGGAGGGGATCAATCAAAAGAGCTTATTCTTGTATTGATTAGAGAAGATTTAAATTTATTTTAACATACTATTAATTTTTTTTTAAAAAACAGCAGAGTAGGAATATTTGACTAAACATAATGTTTATCGCTGAGTTATTTTACAATATTAATTTATTAACATTTGGATATTTATTGACTTCAATATTTATGAACAATATTTAAAGTAAAAAACATTTCAGACAATATAAGAATTTGTATTATACCTTATACAAAAAATAATTTTATATCCCGGAAGTCCAATAATATCCTAATAAGTAGCCCAAATCTCACTTATTTTATTTGGTAAGAAAGTATCTTTCTTCTGATGCCTTTTTCTCTACTTATTCCTGCAGTCATGGAAAGGCTTTATTTTGGGTGACTCTTATTTAATCTGAACTTCTTTAGAAATAAAATTGAGCAATGCAAATTATTTGAGATCAAGACAAATTTATATAAAATAATGATGCTTTATGTGAATAAGCTTTATTGTTTTGTGATAAAAATTATATAGAATTTAAATGCAACTTATGACCGACATATTTTAACGAGATGTACCAATTATATAGCTAGCAGCAAAATATTTTGAAATATTTTTTTCCTTTATTAGCTGTGTTTATACCTATATAATCTTAAAAAAAAAAAAAAGATTCAACACCATGTAAATACAAGCAAACACAGAAAACCTTTATTAACAAATTAGGTAAATAAAACAACACTGTTTGAATAGTGGAAACAAATAATCAAAAGGAAAATGCAAACACGGCGAAATATGAAAACATAAAATTATTCTCTGATATGTTTGTCATAAAGCAGATTACAGAAGTTAGTTCTAATATCTTTAAAAATTTACTGAATGTTTATAAAATTTTTACAAGAAAAAAAATTCAAACAAATAAGTATGGTAATATTTACTTTATCTACTACAAATCACCAATCAAGAATAATACGGTTTAATTCTGTCAAGAAATTGGCGGTTTTAAAGTTTTTTAGCACTGCAGACTGGTATATGTGCCAAAATATGAAAACATTCAAAAAAACATAAAAGAAAATGAAATAATAGGGGGGGTACTATTGTACCCTGACTCCTTACTGTCCTTAAATGAAGATAAGCATATTATCAAAGAAGGAATACGCCTGGTATTTCATATAAACAACTTTTTTTGGTAAAATTTTTTCCATTATGTATAAAGACATACTTAACATATTGTCAGGGAGTAACACTCTAAAAATCACATAGTTCATAAAACAAGAAAATATTACAACCAGCAAATTTTAATAAGTAAGAAAGAAGTAGTTACTAGTAATATTAAATGACTAAAATGGGATAATATGAGAAATTTTACAGGCTGAAGATTTTTTTGTACTGTTGTTGATTTTTACATTGATTCAATAATACAATTTGAATCATATTTTAAGAGTAACACAGCATATCAAAACCTTTTCTAAAAAGTGTTTAATGGTTCACTTACATCAGAAGAGTTTATGAATGCCCAGAAGAGTGTTCAAAATGCAGCATTCATGAAGAGGATAAATGTCAATGTAAGCTGCTAAGTTTGATAAGATATAAAATTCTTTTTTCTCATTCTCATCAATTAAGACATAACTAAACACAGTTTTAAATATAAATTATGTGCATTTTAAATTTATTCGAACAATCAAAGATGGTATTCTTTGTAGTAAAAAAATCTGTTATGATATAAAACAACATGCAATAATAATAAATTTAATAAAACAAGGAAGATAGTATTAACTTGAAAACACAGAAAAAAGCTTCATTAAATATAAAGTCAATTTTCTAAATGGATCACCAGTACAGTAAAGACATTGATTGTATTTTACTAAATATATGTATTTAAATTTACAAGAACAATAATCAGTTTGCATACAATGGACTGCAGCAATCCGGATAGGTATTAATAACATGAAATAGGATTTTGAAACATACCAATTGAATTGGATACAAAAAAAAAAAAAGTAGTGCAAGGAGTTATAAATTCACCAAACATATAAAAAAATTTACACTATAAGTCATGCTAAACACCAAAAATATTCCTTCCGTGAAAGCTGAACGGTCGGGAAAAGAACTTGAAGGGGACGTCTTAATACTAGCACCAATACAACGAAACGTGGTTAATACTACGAACTACGATATGAAGTGACTGCTAATCACCCAAAACCGATGCCGGGCAATCCGCTCTTCGAAGACGCGTCCGCTGGATCAACGTCATATCCACAACATAAAAGTCTTTTCGACGCCAAATCGGCGATTTATAAACAAAACTTGAAGGCCTAATTCTACCTCCGGAATTGGTGGCAAACATAGAAAAACTGGTCACGTGATCTACCGTCGGTTTTCTACCGTTCACGTAAACCCTACTCTTAGAAAACGTGAAAGGAGAGTTGTTGAAACTGGAAGAAGAAAGAAGAAGCCGTTTTGTCCAACTATGCAGGCACAACGTGGCCAGCCAGAAGAGCGGAAACAAAAACAGAAGAACAAATAGAAATAGCCGACTGTCAGACACATACCAACGTGGGCAGGAGAGAAGAGCCGAAGAAAACAGACGAACAAAGAAATAGCTGATTAAGCAGTAACTGGCACAACGTGGCCAGGAGGAGAAGAGCCGAAGAAACAGAAGAACAAAGAAATAGCCGATTGGCACACGGCAAAATAAACGGCCAGGAGAGAAGAGCCGAAGAAACAGAAGAACAAAGAAATAGCCGATTGGCAGTAATGGCAATAAAACGTGGCCAGAGAAGAGCCGAAGAAACAGACGAACGTTAAAGAAATGATTGGCAGTAATGGGACAAAGTAGCCAGGAGAGAAGAGCCGAAGGAAACAGACAGCAAAAAAGAAACAGCCGATTATCAAAATATGGCACATGCAAAAAGAACGCCGTCTGAATGTTATCGTTGAAGGACAAAACGTCTGATCAGGATACAAACTTTTATGCAGCTAGAACTGTTCCTGAACTGAAGAACAATAACTGTGGAGAAAATGGGACAACTGTCTGAAAATGCGGAGGGTTGTATTTCCGGGATGAAAAAGAATACCAGAGGAATTTCTACACTCATTGTTGTCAATGGAAATATAATTGAGCAGGTTTCAGTTTATCCAGTGAGAATGAAAGGACTGATGGATGGCCCGCGAATTATCAGTGCACAACAACATAAGGCTCGTACCTAGTGTTTCCACGGTAACAGATTGTGCCGTCTACAGGAGAGGAGCGTATTGCTTCAGACCATGGCCAGATTTATCACAGGACCTCATTCACACCCATAGATGAAGCAGGAGGTGAAAACACTAATACGCCGTTACTACCGAAGGATATACCATTAAAGGCTGTGTCGCTTTATCTTCGCGGTTGTTCTATTTACCGTCCATGCAATGTTTAAATAAAACAGGAACGCAGCAGAGAACATGCTGGAACGTAACACGCTGGTAACATGGTAAAAAAAATGAACTGAGGCGTAAAAGGTACCAGTGCAATGAAAAGACTGACGGAAAATGTTATCATACTTATTATAAGTGTTACGCAATTATTTTTCGTTGAAAAATTGCAGAAAAAAATAGGATCCAGTGCCTTACAATGTGATTCGTCATCTCTCCGCCTGGGAATGATCCCCAATAACGGAAGACGTCGCAAACGTCAACCGCAGCCATGAGAGATTCTGACCGCACGGATAAATAATGTCCGAATGATCTTAAATGTTAATATTAGCACCATAACGGCACCATGAGTAATTTATCTATATTATATCTATTAAAATATATCACTGAACAGTGGCGTACCTACATAAAATGGCGCCCAGGGCAATACCGAAACTGGTGCTTCCTTTTATTTTGAAATGTGGGACTATTATTTCGAAAACTTTATGTCGGGAGTGCAAAGATTAGAAGTGCAAATGAACTTTAAAAATGGCATATAAAACATTTTTGAGTTGTGAGGATTTACAAATTTTTTTAACACAATTTCTTGTTAAATTTTCATTGAACATTTGCATTTCATTTATCTCATATTTGAAAATAATATCAAATGTGTACAAATCTCTTAATAAATTGAGAAAAAAAACCCACACATAATGAATAAAAATGAGAAAATTATAACATTACTTTTCCCATAGACAGAGGAAAAGTTCTAAAGATTGAAGTAAATTATTTGCTAACAACAGATAAAATCATACAAACGCCTTAGGGACAAACATATTTATTGTAATATTTTCATCATATAATTTCCCCACATACCTTTAAATTTATTAACACCTATAATAAAATTTGATAAAGTTTTATCTAGCACGTTATGATTAAAGTTGAAATCATTGCATGAAATTAGGGGATATGCTATTGCAAGTTGAAAAATGCTGATTCAAACATGACCAAAAATACAACGTTATTAATTTGTTTACACATGTAAAATTGCAATTTCATTATTTTATTAGACATTATTTGTGTTCATCAAAAACGATAAATATTTCTGAAAAATTTGGTGGTTTATATCCTGAAATGTTATAAATTTTCAACATTTCTGGCTTCTTAATGAAGCAAAAAAAAATTTTTTTACAATTACAGTACTTTAGTACTAAATGTTTTTGCATGTACTTAAACCATAAAAATTACAAAAAAAATGATTGCCATATTTTACATATCAATTATTTTAGGTTGGCATTAGCAGTTTAAATTGATTTGATAGTCAAGGGAATTTTTAATGCGTTTGCTAACAGTAAAATTGACTGGCGACGATAGTGTAACTCTGCGAAGAAAAAAGAAAACGCTTCACATTACGGCAGGAATTGGAATTTTTCTTTTTATTACATACTTTATTGAATCTCATGGCTTGTTTCGTTAATTATTAAAGAACCCTTTCTTTACTTATCTTGATTTCAACGTCAATAAGGACTGATAATTTTACCAGTAACTGCAAAACTTTTACGCGGTCTTTTTTTTTCTCTGAGGTTTTTTTTTTTTTTTTTTTTTATGTTTGGTAGAAATTAACTGCATCTAGGTTTTGCGAAATAAAATTTAAAATAGACACCATCGTATTTTCATCATACAAATTATGCATATTATATTCATAATTAAAAAATATCTACGCAAAAAATGGAGGTATATTTTCCGTTCTTCACTCTTACTGATTGAAAATAGGAATGACCAGTGGCGAAACAAGAGGGGGGGGCAACCGAGTAGTTGCCCCGCGCCAGCTGAGGGGCACCACCCCAGGGGAGTGTGAAAATTTAAAAGAAAATTTTAAAAAATAGCATAAAAATATTTAAAAATTGTGTTTTACTTATTTTCTGTTTAAATTCTAGCCCGGAATCAAAACCAGTTTGCAATGTTATTAAATAATTAAGTAAAATTAAGATGTGTCTGTTGATAACCATTCAACGCTGGCTCAACGAGAGCGCAGGGTTGAGGGGTGTGGACTCATGGATTCGCGTAGGAATGTTGGAACGCATCGTTCACAGCTTCCTTCCACGTATGCGTCGTCCGACTCCGGAAATGGCTCATATTACACCCCCATCACCCCTTTACTGAGTAAAATCGTCCAAAAAGAGTAGTCTTCAGATATTGAAACGGACGGTAGAAGACACCTGCAACATAACCTTGTCTCCTAAACAACTGACGACTCTGATAACAAACTTAAGAGAGGAGGCTGTTACTACTTTGGCAAATTTGTACCCACACGATCTGGAGAAGGATGAACTAGCTGTTGAAATAGAGAGTTTTAAGAGCTTTCTCCTGTGATAGGTGAAAGTGACAATTTAGTTGGAAATGAATAAAAAGAGTGTTAAATGCTAATGTTTGACTTTAAATTATCTATATACAACTGGTTCTTCATGAAAACTATTCAAATTCTGGACCACGGCCCTAAGAATCTACTTGACTCTACCAGTTTCCCTGTCGCATCGAATGAGAGAAGTTTAGCAAAACCTAAAATTATGGTAAAAAAAACTATTTAAGAAATCCTAACCAAGTAAATCGCCTATCTAATCTTGCAGTGATTTATATTTGAAATATGAAGGCATCAAAGATTTCTTACGATGATGCGATAAAAACTTTGCAGCAAAGAAAAAGGAAAATTAACCAAAATAATTTGAGTGTTTAATGACAATAGAGGAAATCCAATATCCATCTGAAAAAAAAATTGTTTTGAAACATTAATTTTTTCTCAAGTGGAACACTTGTTAGATATTACCAGTGTTATATTATTCACATGTTTTTTTTTTTTTTCTAATGTACACTATGTAAAACTTAACTTAGCGTATTTGTATTAGGTCAAATAAAAAATTATTTTTTCGCGCATGCTTTTTTTCTTTATTAAAACTTACAAACATATAAATTAAGTGTTTTCCTTTTCTATTTTTAGGCACCAGTCCTTTTCAGTATAGAATGGTAGTTTTATCATAAACAAACTAATCTATGTGTTATTTGCTGGTGTTCGGGGTAGTGTAGGGCGCTAAACGCAGATTTTGCCCCGGGCGCCAAATGTCGGTTTCCGTCGCCGGGAATGACATCACTTTCACAACCATTTATCATTATTTCCGAAGAACTGATATCCATCAGCATGAATCAGAGATACCGTGAAAACCATCAGGAAACCCTGTGGGATAACTTCATTCCTGCACCATCTTTCACGTATCTCCAACCCACCGAGACAAATTTGGGAAGCAACCTTCCTTAAACGAGAGCTTTAATTTCATTGACGGGGTTTGGGTCAGCTTAATCTTGGAACATAATATTACCTTTAGAGTATTTACTCTATGAATATTACTTATTTTGTCGCAGCTTGAGATTTCCGGGTTGTATCCCCAAGATTTTTCCACACCTTTGTTGAAACCTCCTTTTCACCTTAAGAATTTGGAAATAAGAGCTTCAAAAAAACTTTTATATTTTAAATATAACCAATTGATTCCTTAATTTTGTGCCCCTTTTCAATTGTGCCCAGGCACGTGCCCTACCCTTGTCACGCCACTGGATCAGGAAGCACAGTAAAAAAAAACAGGCCTTGAACCGATATCCGTTTTTTGTTTTGAATATAAGCATAAGTTGAGATTTTAATTATCAATTTTAAAGCAAATGGTTAAATTTAATTAGTTTTTTTCCCTTCTATTTGATAACATGGAATTTATATTTTTAACCTTTATGGGTCGGTGGCACAGAGGTTGTCCCAACTTCTTTAAGATTTTAAAAAAAAACTTGCTCTTGTTATTTTTACTGCTTTATATTATTACCATAAATATTCGAACAAATATATTTTAAAATTATAGTAACATTAAAAAATTAATTAGTAAATATAAAGTTTAAATTCATGACCTGATGATCAAAAATCGTTTCTCATTTGTAGTGCAAGAATATAATTGAATTTTTGATGCAAAAAATAGATCATTTAGATCTCGTTTAATGAATATATTAAAATCAGTTCTTCAAAGTCAATTCTACTTATCAATTATTACAATTGGAAAAAAAGGTAGATAAATTTATTCTTCACCGCACATCTAGTTTGCCGGATTTTGTACATGGTATCCCTTAAATTCAGATTGTGACGTATCTTCGGTCGCTGAATATATTATTATAAACCAGCGCTTTGGCGACCAGCTTGTCTGCCGGGACAGATTTCACTGAATCTTGTATCATTTTATATTCATGGTTCCCTTACCAACGTAAGCAGATTGTAGTAGATATTTAACCCATGTTATTTAGTGCCCGTTCTTGTTCTTTCATTGTCTACAAATGTCCCTAAAGGAGTCAAATAACTGACCATGTCATGTAACATCTAAATGCAAGTCGTCAGCGCCATCTTCTACTTTCCTATTCCTCTTCCAAAATACGCATTCTGATTTAACATTAAAATGGTGCAGCAATATTTATGGCCAGCCGCATGTTTACTGAATTAAAACTTTGCTGAAAAAGGAATAAAAGATAACAACCATAATCATTTAGCTTGTTGGATATATATCTTCACATCTAAAACTTCAGAGAGCCTGGTTTACAGATTCTACAAAAATAATTCATGAAATAAAATATGAAAGCAAAATGTATTAGGATACTAGCTGTATGACCCGGTGTTGCACGGGCCAAATTGAATAATAGCTGAGGTCACGTGACACATGCCTAATGTGTGTTATAATATTGTTGAAGTATGTTGTATTAGTGTTTTCACCCTGCTCATAGCTGGGGTGTGGATGAGAGAGGTCCTTGTGATAAATTTGGCCATGAATTCTGAAGCAATACGCTCCTATCCGTAGACGGTACACCAGGAACCCATTACACTGGTACGACCTACGTTATTTTTTGAAATGCCTGATAATTCATCGGTTTCATCCATCAACTTTCATTTCACTGGATAAATCAGTCGCTCAATTATATTTCCGTTATGACAACAATGAGGTAAATTCTGTGGTATCTTCTTTCTGTAATCGGAAATACAACTTCAGTATTTCAGGATAGAGATTGTCCATTTCTCCAGCCAGTTGTGTTCTTCAAATCAATAGGGTAAAGGACAGTTCCAGTTGCATGTGTTTGTATCTGATGATTTTGTCCTTCAATAACATTTAGACGTCTATGCCCTTGCATGTGTTGTAGCATTTATTGAATAATCGGCTATTTCTTTGTTCTTCTGTTTCTTCATTCTTCTCTGTTGGCTTACGTTGTCCCATTACTGCTAATCGGCTATTTCCTTTGTCTGTCTGTTTCTTCGGTTCTTCTTCCTCTGACACGTTGTGCCATTACTGCCAATCGGTTATTTCTTTGTTCCTCCATGTTTCTTCGGTTCTTCTCTTGCTGGCCACAAGCAGCCATAGTTGACAATCGGCAGCTTCTTCTTCTTTTTTAGTTTCCCCAACAACTCTCCTTTCACGTTTAATAATTGCCTCCCGTTTACTGGCAGCATCCCCTGTAATTCCTCTTTTTCTTTTAGGCACGGAAAAAGGAGAATTGAACAAAGCAAAAATAGTAACTCCAAATATCAGCTTAAAATAGCAGCTACCAGAAATATTTAAACTTGATCAAATCAATGAATAATGATTAAATCAATTAACATAACTAATCTATATCTTTCAAGCACATAACTTTACAGAAATAATACACCTCTTTAATTTCGTTAAATGATTTTGTTGGATGTTATAATATCACGGCATTAAAAAAAGGAATTTATACACTTTCAACAATACATTTTATTTC
This sequence comes from Araneus ventricosus, assembly GCA_013235015.1. Classification (NCBI taxonomy): domain Eukaryota; kingdom Metazoa; phylum Arthropoda; class Arachnida; order Araneae; family Araneidae; genus Araneus; species Araneus ventricosus. Next base: position 9,431 of record BGPR01010760.1, read on the forward strand.
TGTCAGCTGCCACTTTTTTTATTGTTGTTGTAACAATGTTCTTTAAAGTAAACGACTTCAATAATAAAATAAATTTTGAATTGCGCTTTCGTAACAATGAGAAGTATTGTTATAAAGTATCCAAACAACAATGAAAAAGTATTGTTGTAAATTAGTTTCTTAATTAATATCTTTTCACTCATTAAAGCTACACAGTACCCTTTTTCAAACTTTTTTTGAGACAGTAATAATAAATAAATAATTGACTTTATTTTTTGGATTATATTAATAAATAGATTCCGATTTAAAACGTCATTTTAGCAAGAGCTATTATTTTAAAAATTTAAAAAAATTTAAATTTTTTAAAAACTCTTATAAAATTCTCAATTTTCAATATTTTTAGTTATTTCAAGTGAATTAAATTTCTTGTATTCTTGGGAACAAAAGTTAGCATGGGATTGATGATCTGACTCTTTAATTTTTGATAGTTATTTTTGTGAAAAACCTGAAAAAACATGAAAAATTTTAAAAAATACCAAATTTGAACTTAAAAAAAAAAAAAAAATAACTAGAACCTCAGGCCTAAATCCATGCCACAATTTCTTATAGAACATATATATGAAAGTATTTCCATAAAAAAAATTTTACATAAGACTTTCTATCTTGAACAGAAAAAAAAAGCCTAGGGAATAGAAAAAAAACACTTCATCGCCAAAAAATAAAAAATTGAGAAAATGCATTTAAAGTTTAAAGACATAAAACCAAAACTAATAATGTTGTAGAGCTTCATTTTTTATTATGTTATTTCCAACTTATAAAATGCACCACTAAACACTATTTTAACGCAATATTATTGAATATTTTTTCTTATTTGCAATATTATGTAATTAATCTGCCAGTTTTCAAAACATTTTGTTCTAATGAGTCGATAACTTTTTCGATAGTGGCATTTTCTCACCAGAAAAAATGAAATTTGAAAAAACAATACTATTGTACTGCAAAGTTTTAAATAAAATAAACTCTGTGTAAATTAATATTTGGTCTTGAAAGTCAAAGCTTTATGAATATTTCAGTTAGGTAGTAATGAGAAATCAATAAGAACGAAGAATAGTAAACAAACAGAAACGATTTGGGTAGTGAACAACGAAGTTATGATAAACCATTTCACCCAAGGAATTATTTATTTACAAAATTTTCTTTTAATTAATTTATTTTAAGAATGAAAAAATGCTTCAAAATGAAAACGAAATTAACTTGACTCTTGTCAAATTTTCAGACTGTCAACACTCAGAAAACTTTAAAATCTTTAAAACTATAGATATCAGATCCAAAATTTGGAGCCAAGTTTTTTCAATCATAGGGCCATCGAAAATGAAAAAAAAAAAAAATGATATTTTGTCATTTTTTAGGTACCTGTGTAGTCTTAAAATTTCGATATTTAAATGGCCGAAATGGATTCTGAATTATTCCCCATCTTTTGGTACTTTCAGCGCGCTTCTCCGTTCGCGGTTCGTGGTGGAAGATAGAAGGACACATACATACGTTTGTTTACCTCGAATTTTAATAGATAGACTAGCTGTATGTCCCATGCTGGTGGGGCTAAAATCGAATATCACCTGAGGTCACGCGTTACGCGTAATGTGCAGCTATAACATTGTTGAAGCGTTGTATTATGTTTTCACCTCCTGCTTCAACTGGGTGTAGATGAGAGGTCCTGTGACAAATTTGGCCATGAATTCTACAATATGCCCTCTCCCTGTAGACGGTACACCCAGCACCCATTGAGCACTGGTACGACCTTATGTTATTTTTTGAAATGCACTGATAATTCATCAAGCCATCCATCAATCCTTTCATTTCCACCTTGATAAACTGAAGCCTGCTCAATTATATTTCCATTATGACAACAATGAGTGTAAATTCCTCTGGGTATTCTTTCATCCCGAAATACAACACCGCAGCTTCAGACAGGGATTGTCCATTTCTCCAACAGTTGTGTTCTTCAGTTCAGAACAGTTCTAGCTGCATTTTAAAAAGTTTGTATCTGATGGTGATTTTGTCCTTCATCAACATTTAGATTTATGTTCTCTTGCATATTGTAACATACATTAAACCATTATTTCTTTTTTTCGTCTCTTTCCTTCGGTTCTTCTTCTCTCCCACACGTTAGGCCATTATTGCCAATCGGCTATTTCTTTGTTCTTCTGTTTCTTCGGTTTCCTTCTCTTGTTGGCTACGTTGTCCCATTACCGCTAATCGTCTATTTCTTTAATTTTCTGTTTCCTCGGTTCTTCCTCTCCTGCCCACGTTGTGCCAGCGTCTGATAATAGCTATTTCTTTTTTCTGTCTGTTCCTTCTGGTTTTTCTCTCCTGGTCATCAGAAGCTATTATCATTAATCATTATTTCTTTTGTTCTTGTTTCTTCGGTTTCTTCTCTGTTGGACATGTTGTCCCATTACTGCTAATCGGTTATTTCTTTTGTTCGTCTGTTTCTTCGGTTCTTCTCCTGCTCCATCGTTGTGCCATGTCTGGATAATCGAGCACATTTGTCTTTGTTTCTTCCGTTTTCTGTCCATATTGTCAAAGAAGCATAGTTGATTAATCGGCGGCTTCTTTTCTTCTTCAGTTTCAACAACTCTCCTTCACGTTTAATAATTGCCTCCTCGTCTACTGGCAGCATCCCTGTAATTCCTCTTTTTCTTTTAGGCATTGGAAAAAGGAGAATTGAACAAAGCAAAAAATAGTAACTTCCAAATATCAGCTAAAATAGAAACTTCCACAAATATTTAAACTTTATCAAATCAATGAATAATGATTAAATCACTAACATAACTAATTTATCTTCGGCACATAACTTTACAGAAATAATACACCCCTTTAATTTCGTTAAATGATTTTGTTGGACGTTATATCACGGTATTAAAAAGGAATTTATAATATCTTTCAACAATATATATTTTTTATTTCTGTCATGTCACTTTTATTGTTGTTGTAACAATGTTCTTTTTTTAAAGTAAACGATTCTCTCAACAATAAAATAAATTTTGAATTGCGGTAACAATGAAAAGTATTGTTATAACTATCCGAAACAATGAAAAGTGCATTGTTGTCAATTAGTTAGTTTTTAATTAATATCTTTTCACTAATTAAAATTTCTGATATTTAAATGGCCGAAACCGATTCTTGATTATTCCCCATCTTTATATCTCTTTCCGCGCTTCTCCGTTCATGGTTCGTGAGAAGATAGAAGGACATACATACTGCGTTTGTTTACCTTCACTTTACTGTATAGATTACCTTAGCTTTCAACAATGAAGAAAATACACAGAAGATTTTATTTCTAAATCAATGCAACGGTTTGAAATGCGTTGTAAATAATGAAAAGTATTATTGTAAATTATGCCAAAAAAATATTTTAAAGGGTTATTAAAATTAGAAAAAAATTGTACGGTAACCTTCTTAATTGATATCATTTGAAGGTAATTTCAACTTTCAGATGGCGTAAAAAATGAGTATTTGTGCTGTAATATTTTCGAAGCACATGAAAAAACGCCGTAAATTTCTCGGGCTTGATTTGTAATAATTGAATTCCCAATTAAAATTTCAAAAAACGGCCTGAGGTGCACATCTACAGCATCCAAAGCATATCTGTGCCAAATTTGGAGCTCTATATTTTACGGTCTGTTCTGTACACCGCCAACTGACACACACATAGACTGACTTTCTCTTTTATTATTAGTAGAGACTTATATAGATTTCTTTATATAAGTTATTTTTACCGGATTTTTTTATATTAATTACTATTAACTAATATCTTAAAATTAATACTTGTACGAAGGAAATAATTTATATTCTTCATAGCAGAGTAAAATAATACTATATAAAATAAAATTAATTTTTCAAAGGCACACGTGTATTTAAAAAAAATTCCGTACCTGAATTTATTTTGAGCGGAACCTCTGAAATAAGTATATTCCTGGGAATTTTTTTGTTTTGTTTTGGTGGGGATCTTTTTTATTTGTAGGCATGCGTAATTTTACAGGTCATGCAAAATCAGGTTCTTAGTTTTCTTTTCATTCTTCTTCGTAAGACAGAAAATCAAGGCGTCTCCTCGGAATAAAAGTAGCTGCCCTTCGTCAATTTATCGTTGCCTAACGGGTAGCTGTGAAAACTCACCCGTTTTGCCTAAGGCGAAGTCTATTGTGGTATAGTATACAGCTTTGTTCCGTTACTGAAAAGCATTCAAAGGAACACGGCTTTTTTCTATAGAGATTCAGATGGCGTTTTTTTAATTGTGCCCAGTTTCTTTGCTATCATTGTAGAATCAGTCATTGGCAAATTATTTACCTTGTACAAAACCCCAATATCCATTATGAAATTAAACGTTGAATAGTAGAAAAGCCAAAAAACTTTACTTCTAAAATGTTAGCTAGTACAAACGTCTGGAATCAAAATGTGGCACAAAAGAAGGAAAGAGAAGTATGTGAAGGAAGGTACATGTGACGTCAAAATCTACCGGCCAATGAGAGTGCGTTTCTGATTGCATCATCATCCCTGCTATTTCTGTGCATCTTCGCCCTCACAATATTTAAATGAATAAATTTAGATGTAAAATTTAACTTGGCATATTTTAAATTAGAATGATTTTTTTCTATAAATATGGATTGCTTTCTCGCGTTTTTTAAAATGCTGAAGTCTCCATTATCGAATCTGACGGCGCAAATCAACGCCTTATTTTTCGCAATTAATTGTGTAAATTCATTTAATTTCATATGAAAACGTGTTGTCGTTCGAGGTACCATTAATCGACCAGATTTTTCGTATCGCATTCCGCGAGCTGTACATATTCGGGGGGGAGGGTGAGCAAGCCGAAAGAAAGTTTTAATTTAAATAAATAAAATGAATATACCATGTTTTAAAACGGACTAAAAGTATAAATAATTTCTTTAGCCTCATACAGATTTATAACCCTATACAGATTTAAAACGAAGCAGTGAAGGCAATAGATAATTGATGGATAAATAGTTTTGGTTTTAAATTCAATAAAACTAGCTTATTGCAATGGAAATGATATGAACTGTTATGCCTGTTTTCTCAACGACAGCTACCCTTACTATTAAATACGTAATAAGCCCACGTTTTTTCTAGTTTTAAATCTGTACAAGAGTAAATCTGTATGAGGTTAGAAGAAATTATTTTTATACTTTTAGTCCGTTTTAAAAACGTGGGATATTAAAATTTTTATTTTATTTTGGGTAATTTATTTTCTGCTTTTTAGTCTTGTGTGTATGAGATTTGCAACTGATTTTAAACATCTTGATGAGATTAAGACAGAGACATGTGACAAAATTCAGGTTTATTTCAGCTTTCTCACCTGATCATAAATAGAAATTGTTATTTTCCGATTAACTGCTATGTGACGCAGAGACCTTCGTGAAAACAACTAGCAACTGCGCAACATTTCACTTCCCCTTCTAGAATTCTCACGGCAAACAAATGATACTACCTGGTATAGCAAACCTCCCCGAACTTCAAATCCACTTTTCGAAGTTCCCTCACCTCAGTGAAATTTCGTGGAATTCACTTCTACAAATAACTCAAGATTTCCCCTTCTCGCTATTCACGAGTGACGCCTGACAGAGCCATATCTATCAAACCCCAAGGTAAAACACAAAATATGAAATAAAAAATTAACAGATAAACAGACAGACAAGAAAGCGAATTTAATATTGCATTGTCATCTCCAGTTCTTGAGCTATGTTTAAAGTTTCAAGTCTCCAGCTCATCGGGAAGTTAGTTCAAAATTGATTGCAAAATTTGTACCGAACAGACAGACAGACAAGAACTTGAGTTAATAAAACGGTAAAAGTTAGCGACTAATCAGATAATCAGAGACGTCATTTCAATTGATATTAATCAGTAGTAAGTAATGAGTGCATACAGCGGAAATTAGTAATTTTAAAATATTTCCGATCGGATACTGAGCGAATCTAGAAGAAATTCTTCAGAAGCTAATTTTTTAATATTAAAATTAAGTTGTCTTTTTTTTAAAGATTTTTGAGAATTTTGCTTTTAAGTTAAAAACAAGGCATTAGGTGTTATTTTAATAAAAATTGTGAAAAGTTTGGGTCATTTTTTTATTCTTGGGACAAACTGTTAAAATGAGACTGTAAAATTAGCTAATTCTGGGAATGTCTGGTCATTTTGGAATCATACTATATATATGAAAAAAAAGGCAAAAGCGATTCTGTCCTCTAGTTTCCATCTTTTTCAGTGTATAAATTTAATTATTAGTTTAGCACTAATACCATTTAAAGCCATCATCAGCAAATTCGCGATTTCCTTTCAAATGTTTATCGAACGCAACTAATAAAACTGTCTTGAGACACTTTTTTGGAAAGGAAAAACTTAAGAAACATGTTTTTTCCTGCAGAATGTTTTGAGTAATGAAATAAATTTTAATGATCAAAATAATTCATTCTAAATGTATTGATTGGCCAAATTGTAATTATTTTTTTTTCTTTTAATAGATAGACAAACGTTTGCTACATTATCATTCATTGCAAGCTAACTCATTGTTGGGTCAAACTTATTATATCACTTGATGAGAGAAACGCATGCTTATTTTATAAAAAGAACAATGACCTCAATAATAGTAGCTGTTTCAGCATCGATTTAAATAAAAAAGAAAAAAAGCATTTCATCGTATTTCCTATATTGCTTCCAAAAAAAAAAAAAGGAACATGCATTTTTTATGTTTTTTCGTTAAAATTGTAGATACATATGTTGAAGATGCTTTTAAAATTTTAGCTTGAATTATATAAAATAATTTGTTAAGTTTTGATCCACAGATTCTGAGATTCAGGAAGCACCACTGCCAGGGAGCTAACTAATTAAAGCTGATAACGTCAAAATGACGGAAATTTCAGAATTTTAAATATACCGAAAAGAAAACAGTTTAAAAACAATTTCGTTGCGTTATATTTGGAAAAATTATAGCACATTAATGTTTTACTATAAATTTAAAAAAGTGAAACCTAGAAGTTTACTATGCTGTATTCAAAACTCTTTTCTTTTGATTTGTGTCGAATTATAGATCCAACTTTTTTTTTATTTTCTCTCATATACGAAGTTTGGAATGGTATTAATCATCGGTGTCTTATCCTCGAAATTTTGTATTAAATCCACGCGAGAAACCACCTTTGCTGTTTGATAAATGAAACCGATTTTACAAAGACTGATTTGATATGCCATCACATTACCATACCGTAAACACTGCGATACTAGTTTTTTTAATCAAAATTGTAATGTGTTTGCTTAAAGGATGTCTGGAAGCCGGTATAAACCAGTTGTGTACAGGATTTTGATAATGGATGATGTGGCTAATTAATATAACTTGATAATGTGATTGCCTGGTTTAAACCAGAATAGAAACTTGAGCTTCAGAGGAGCTTTGAGGGAAAGATGGATGTTAATTTGTGCTGTCTGTGAGATACCTTTTGCTGTCGTGTGTTTAAAACGTATATTTCTGGCCAAGGAAGCATCCAAAAAAATAATTGCTTTAAATGAGAGGTGGCGAGCGACTTCAGGGGAGTATAGATGCCCCGCGCCATGGAGTCAAAACATCACTGTGTTTGTGCCATTTTTCAAAGAAAAATATGACGATGATAATAATATCTTATTCCGCGTACCATTTACGCTGCTGCTTCACAGATGACAACTAGGTAAAAAAGAATCCTATTGTTCCCCGGGCGTCACTTACCCTCGCAAAACCAATGTATCATGGCGAGTAAGGCATTACTAAGTTTGTCACTTCACGTCAAATACGAAGAGGGTCGGCGCACCATGTCAGGGCGCTGTTTACAAGCTAAGCCTTTGATCAGACGGGGAGGGCGAAAAATCATATTAAGACCCTGGCGCCACTTACCATCGCAACGCCGTTGTTTTAAAGATCACACCTCTATGGCAGTGCGCGATATCTCTTTAGTTGGTGGGTAAATCAAACGTATCATAAATTCTTATAACATACAAAGCGTCTTCTGAGAAGGAGGAGATAAATGTGGAATTAAATGAAAATAACTCCATGAACTGATAAAAAATTCTAATCAGAAATAGTAAAATTAAAATTTTTAAAAATAAGCAGCCAGACCAGAGATTTTTTTGGCTAGTGTTTAACTGGTGACTTTGGTAACTGGCCGGAAGGAAAAAAAAAAAAAAATATTTGATTGATAAAATGGAGATAAAACGTTTAGTGCATGGTCGAAAAGTATAAATAACGGACTGCTGACGACTTGAAAAGGTAATTCTTCAGCGATGAAAACTCATTATTTATTTGTGTAGGGTTACAAAGCAAATCTCCGTTAGATGAAGTTAAGAACAGTGGCGAATAAGGTGTGTAGAAAATACGATTGCCATGAGTCAATAGGGCCCTCATCACGTCTACAATGCCATCTTACATCATATATTTTTTAATTTTGAAGTTTACAACATAATAAGTTATTAAATTAATAATATAATAATTAATTATAAAATTAATATAATCTCTTCTTAATAAAAAACTGGTAAAATTTATTACCAATTACATACATGTATTATTTTATTGAAGTAAGAAAGGCCTAATATAAAAAACAGTTTTACTGAATATTAAAGAATTTTGGTGGCTAGAATATTGTAATATTTGAACTACATTGTAATTTTGAGGTTTTTTTTAAAATCAAACTGAAAATAAATTGCAAATAATTTATCACTGAATTTTAAAAAATATTTCTTACTGTCAAAGATTAACAACTCAAAGTACAGAAGTGTATTACATGTGTTCACTTCATTCAGGGCAAGTCAGCAGGGAACATTTGAATTCGCTAGATAACTGTAAATTCGTCAATAATTACTCTGCATCTAAATAGTCTAACAATTCCCTTGAATAGAGAGTAAAATTATAGGATTCCATGTTTTCCTGGACAATGAATTTCTAATATGGCCATGATCTCTAGCTTCAAAATTTCTCACTAATATCATTACATTATTCATCACTGAAAATGGATTTCGAACTCTTAAAGACAGTGGTTTAAAATATTTCCAATCTATGGAGGTCTATTAGGATGCAAACCGTAATAGGAAACAAAATTCCTTGATTAAAAGAGTAAAACAAGCATAATGGTAAGTAATACATAGAAACCAATTTCAAATATAATTAGAACTGTTAGCTATTAACTCTATATAAATATGAAGAGAAAGGATCATGGATAATTAAAAATGTTTGTAATTAACGACTATTCTTACTCTACTGAGCATAAAAACTTCTCACGTGTTTCGCGGGTGAAGGATATTTCCAAAATTGTAAATTTTAGGCAAACAGTGATAGTGACTCGGGGGGGGGGGGGGGGCGGGGGGGGCAGCCACCACCACCATTACCTTTTGTGGAAAAAATTACATTTGTACTTCATTTTAGCTGCCTAAAACAGGGAAATATATATAAAAAAACCCATAGTGTCTGGGAAAGCTGGCTAATTTTGTAATAAATTTCTAAATTTTTTTTTTTGCCTACTGCCCATATACACCGAAGCACATTTAGGTGTCTATAAATTTACCCCCCCCCCCACTTTTACCACCCAAACGCCGCAACTATAGGTAATGGTAATTCCTCTAACAGAACGGAATTTCTAATGTTTTATCACATTCGGTGACGATTTCAGAAAAACGGCCTGCAATTTCCTAACTTTCGACTTAGAATTCAGAAATTCTACTTTTTCCATCTTCATCCGACAAATTTGATTTCATTTTAGTATTTTTTATTTTCTCGTATACGAAGTATACAAAGAGAAAGTATTGTAATCGACAAAAATTTCGAATTCGAGATTTTGACGAATCTCCACGTTTTAGACCTCCCTGAGTCCAAAAAACACAATTTTCTAATTATGTGTGTCTGAACACGATAACTCGAAAACTATTAGAGATAAAGGGATGAAATTTGATATGTGATCTTTACACATAATTTGTAGGTTTCTGTCAAATTTTGGACAAAATCCGTTTACGGAAAGTCTGTCTGTCCGCGTTCATGTGAACACTATAACTCAAAAACTAGAATAGCTAGATGGATAAAGTCTGGTACACAGTTTTATCATCATGAATGTAGGTCCGTATCAAATTTTGGAGCAAATCCGTAGAAGGGATGATTGTCTGTCGGTCTGTATAATCGCATATTTTTAATCGCAATAACTTAACAAAATTACTTAGCTAAATAAAATTAGGTATGTGGCCTTCTTACCTTGAATGTAGATTTGAGTCCAATTTTTGTGTCAATCGGTTAAAAAAAAAAGGCGTTCAAATTGCATAATTAATTTTTCTAATCCGATTCTCCATGCGCATGCTTACTGGTAGCAAACTCTGTGCACGTGGAAGCTACTCAGGGAATTACGTCACTTCGTCCTTGAGCCGCCAAGAGTGGAACCTAGCAAGCAGTGTGTGATAGATGCATTTTAATCGGTACGCATCTCTTTGAATTTGATTCTTTACTTAAATATTTTACAATCACTATAATCTACAATGAAAAACCTTCCTATAATGATTGGATTCTGGGTTACAGTAGGTTCGAATTTTTTTATCCACGCGGGGGGAGGGGAAACAGCACCTATTTTTGGGGAAGTATACAAGAAAGTTTAGGGGAGACCACTCCCCCTGGTTTTGGAATTATATCTGTCTGTGAACACCATAACTCGAAAACTATTAGAGCTAAGGGGATGAAATTTGCGAAACTTTACAAACTGCGGTATGCGAACTTTACACATAATTTGCAGGTTTGTATCAAATTTTGGACAAAATCCGTCCACGGGAAGTCTGGCCGTGTGTCCGCATTCATGTGAACACGATAACTCCAAAACTTAAACAGCTGGTTGGATAAAATTTGGTTCACAGTTTTATCATAAAGAATGTAGGTTCGTATGAAATTTTGGACCAAATTCGTCAACGTGTTGACTGTCCGTCTGTATAGTCACATGATTCTGAACACGATAACTCCTAAATTTAACTACTTAGATAAATGAAATTTGGTATGTGATTTTCTAACCCTAACGGTAGATCGGTGTCCAATTTTTATTTCAATCGTTTAAATCAAAGTGTTCAAATTGCATATTAGATTTTCACGCAATCTAACAAGGCCAAATTGCGTATTGGCGCTCTTTGAAACACGCGCTACTACTAATACCCTCATTTCGACTTAGGTGCGCGCCAAAAGAAAGTCGAGGATAATCATTACATTCTGGGTTACTGTAGGTTCGAATTTTTTATCCACGCGGGAGAGAAAGGGTCCCCATAATTGACAAACATTGTAGGTGCTAAATAAAACATGAAAAAAGTGGGTATTGTATAGCAACGAATTCGGAAACCTTACCCGCTTTTGCGCATGCGCTGGGCGGAGTTATTTTCATCAAAATAGGGGGAAAGTGAAGAATGGAAGGGTGATGTTTCCATGTTACTGAGCGTGATCTAATCAAGAACTCTGTAAATGACTCATTGCCTGACACCCCTTTCCTGTGTAAAATCATCCAAAAGTGGTAGTCTCGGAATCCGTGGTCAGTCTATATGTAATAGCTTATTTTACTCTGATGAAAAAAAAACAATAAAGTTTTAGCAGTCTTATAAAATGATCAAGTAGAATAATAAAAAAAGATGCGATGCTAATACTTTTTAACCCAGCCATACTTTAAAGTTGATTTTACTTTTTTGGTTCTTTACTTTCAAATTTCTTCTTTCATCTATACTTATAAAAGGCAATGTTTGTGTGCGTGCGATGTCCAGATGAATCTATCACACTTACAGCCTTGAAATTTGGCACACAGGCAGTCGTAATAGTGACTCAGTGCACCTCGAAGCCGGAATTTTAAAATTTATTCTAGAAAATTTTTTATTTAATGTTTTGTGTTGTTTTGGGTGATTTTTCGCACTAATTTCTCAATAGCATGGCTTCAGATAATTGTACGAACAAAATAGATACACCATCGGAAAGAGCAAACGATTTCCGTTCTATTCAAGTTAGTTTTGAATATCTAACGTAATTTACTGAATTTCGAGAAATTTTAAAAAAATAGTTACAGCCTTGATATTTGGCACACACGTAGTCTTAATGGTGACTCAATGCACCTCGAAGCCCAAATTTTAAATTTTAATGTAGAAACTTTATTTAATGTTTTGTGTCATTTTCGGCACGTTTACGTCTGTAGTATCTTTTCTAATGATAGTTGAAAAACAATGAATGCGCCATCGGATAGAACAAACAACTTCCTTTCTAATGACATTTGTTTTGAGCTTTAAACGTTATTTATTGAATTTTGAGATTTTTTTTTAAATCGGTTTTACAATCGAAATTTTTTGTTTTTAAATTTACTGCATCCAACGTTCTAATAACACTATTATTATTATTATTATTATCTTTTTTTAGCTTATAACTGGAACGGTTCTGTCGAATTTAAAACAAGAACAGTTAAAATATATTTTCCCTTTTTTAAATTAATTTTTTCCTAGTCAGTTGAAAGATATTTTACTTTAGCGGGATTCCACCTGCGACACTTTTCCGAAACGTTGCTGACAATTTCATTGGCTGACGGTGCAGAGCGCGGGTGACGTCATAACCTTCAATTGAATGACTTTGATTATTATTTTTGGCAGTATCTTAACGTCTTTATTTGTCTCGAATATTTTGGTTGCTGTATAATAATGATTTTCACGTAGCAATTTTTTAATATTGTTTTGGATTAACGTACTCTGTACTGTTTTTCTACAGTTAAAATGTCATTATCGCGAGGAAGAAAAAAAATAAGCAGGAAAATCATTAATGTGTATCTTTTGTTTTCATGTCATTGTGGGCGGTTTTTTTTTTTTTTTCATTTTGTTGAAGTCCTGATCCCACAGGCAACGCCGTGCGCGTACTGCTAGTATAATTATAAAATTGGGCGCAAGTCATTTAAAAATCATAATGACGCAGAGTTTACGAAGAAAACGGGACCAATAGTAATACGGGACCGAGCAGTGAAATACGGTGACAGTCCCGTATGTACGGAACGTATGGCAACCCTAGGGAGAGGGAAAAATCACACCTTTTTGGGAAGTATACGAGAAAGTTTAGGGGAGATCACTCCCGCTGGTTAATGTTTATTACTCATAAAAAAAAAACAGTCAGAGAAGATTTTTATTTTGTCTCCATTCTTAAAAGTTCACCCTACCCGAAAATTAAATGAGTTCAAACTAAAGCAATGAATTGGTAACAATACATTATTTTTAAAGATGCACACAATCTAAATTCATAAATTTCTCCGCATAGTTAATATTACTTTCACATTTAAAATAACGAAAATATTATTAAAGTTATTTGATTTTAAATTCCCTAAGTTAAATTTTTCGTATACGTTTTTAAGGATAATATGTGAAAGAGAAATGCCGTCCGTTAGTAAGGCATCCATTGTTAAAGATACGAAAAAAAAAAAAAAAAAAAAAAACTTTGGTTGATCTGGAGTTTTGAAATTAGAATAATTTTAAAAGTAATTTGTCTGTAACCTTCCAGCGGGCGCACCTGCACAAATTTTACGACATATCGTGCATCGTATTACATAAATATATCGTGCTGTTTTACAAAAATAAATACCGCTTTTATTTATGTTATATGTATTTCTTAGCTTAATAGTAAACAAAGATTTTATAAATAAAAATTGCACTTAAATTTACAAAAGAACAATATAAATATGTAATACGATGTACAATGCAAGTATCTCTTGAAAACGCGCGCCGCTGGAAGGTTACATTCATATCATTAAAAAGATAATTTTTGGAATTTTTAAAATGGTGTAAAAATCATTCTTGCGAAATTATATTTTTTGAAGATATCGCAAAAAGACGTCAAAACCTTTGTAGTGATTTTCCTCTTGTTTTGAACAGCACATGTGCGAAATATTATCAAGATCGAGTTAAAATTGTAGATTTGTGTAAAAGACAAACATTCATCTTTACATTATGTAGAACTAAATTTTTATACTGAATCAGTTACAAACAAGACAGGTGAAAACAAAGAGATTATGAGTTCTTGGGTAGCATTGTTGTATTTAATTTTTTATGCAATAAAATCCAATAAGATATACCATAGTGTTATTTCTATGTTTTGCTTCTAATCAATGCTTTTGTATGCAAATGGTTACAAATAATAAAAGCGAATGTACGTGTAGATGTTTGTCTGTCTTTTGACCTTCTATAGGGCTATCTTCTGAGCCTAAAGCTACTAAATTTGGTGCAAACACAACATGGAGAGTGAGAGCGGGAACCTCAGAGACGCCCCCCCCCCGGGGGGCGGTAGGCGATAGTCGAGTTCGCTTGTCCGTCAGTTTTATGACACTAAAATTAAAAAAAGAAAAACGTTGTTTAGGCTACCTCCAAGGACCACATGCTTTTAAAACGATCTCTGCGTTTGTAACATAAAACTACTTGCTATTTTTCTTAGAAAAGGCGCAGGAAATTTGCTAGAAAAACAGCTTTTTCCTTTCTCTCTCTTATACACACACATGGGGGCCCATATTGATTTGTGGGTAAGAAGGCCCACTTGCCATCGGGCAAGCTGGCCAGTCCGCCACTGGTTAAGACTCGAAGCCTGTTGGAACTAAACTATTCGACATAGAGCTTGTTAAATTTTATCAAAATATTCACTGTGTAACGGAGTGCAATATATCATTCCTGAAAAGTCATAGTTTCATTACTTTTTTTTATCAATGTTTTTTTTTTGTAAAAAAAAAAAATGGAACCATCCGGTTTTACCCCACTAGTGAGGTAAAGCCAGGTACACATGTTAACTTAATGGGAAATTAGGAAAACTAGATTTTCAGTGGAAAAGTAGCAGCCATTTTAAATTTATATAACACTTTAAGAATATTAGTTGCAAAATTCACATGTAAAATTGTCTTCTTCCTCCGCGCCACTGCAGCTTTCGCGAGCCCAGCTAAGACAGTTTTCTACATTGGATCCACCCTTTGTATTTATTTAAATTGGAAAATACATCATTGAAATATAAACAATCAACGTCTGATGTGTGTTTTTAACATCTTCAGCGGAAAAATCAAGACGATCTTACATCAGTTGGAGTACCCTGAGTGCAGAGGTTATAAAAAACGAAATAGACCCACGCAATGATTGAACTAAATCCTTATTGCTAGATAGGGCATAAATCCTCAGTAAACAGATAACAAGTTGGTGTATAAATATAGTTTTTATAACTGTAATGATTATTAAATAAGGATAGTTTAAAAACAAACGAACATTAGAAAGTTGACGTCTTAAAACAAACCTTTGCAGAAGCAGCGAATTCAACAGCAACAACACGGCCACTATGACCATTCTTTCTTTTTGACTAGTTGAGTATAATTCAGTATCTGTCCACTAGAAAGGAGAGCTAATAGCACCAGAATCACGGTACCTGGTTTTACCCCACTCTCTCCAACATTGAACTATTACGATTGTTCCATTCTTAAAAACTTTTGAAGAGACATTTCAACATGATTTGGCTCCATGACACAATTCAAAATTCAGGGGTGTAGTGGAGCCGGAACGCCATTCTGGCAATGAGTTTTTTTTACGAGAAATTAATAAGGAAAAATCGTGAAAATGTCCTTAAAACAGAACGATTTTTCTTACCCAGGTTAGAGCATTCCGCCACTGCTTATTTTGTGACTACACCACTGTCAAAACCAGTGGCGAATACAAAGGGGGGAGGGGTGCTATGGGGATGCAGCCTCCCCCAGAGCTAAACCAGAATTCTTGATTTTATTTAAAATAACTACAGCTGTTTAGCTTGACAGGCTCGAAATTTTTTCCACTTTTGTAGTCATTCCATTCGTACTTGTAGCGTTGATGCAGTAGAAAACATTTTTAGCTAGTTATTTCATTGTATTTTTTTATTAAATTATCGAAAGTATTTTAATGATTTTTATTGTCAGGTGAGTAAACTCTGTAAAGTTAAAGTGTTTTGGTTTATATAAGCCATGAGATTTGACGCTCGTCACGACGATACAAATTTTTTTTATGACCTCAGCCGCCCTCAGACCCAAATCCGGTATTCGCCACTCGTCAAGACTATCACGCTGGAAAATAAAATTAATTTGCTTAATTGGCCTGATAATATAACAGACTTAAATCCAATAGAAATCTTGCGGAATATTCTGAAGAGACCTTTGGGTAAAATGGACTGTACAACCCAAAAAACATGAAAACGAATCCTATAAAAGTTTGATTCCACGATGATGAAGCAAAAAATAGTGCACTAAATTCGAGGAGTACATTCCAAAACGAATTCAAGAGGTAATTTCTGCTAAAAGAGGATATACTTTATATTAATACATAATCCTTTAATAATTAATTACAATTATAAAATATTACTTTAAATTTGACAAAATCCAGTTTTGATTTGTGATATGCAGCAGTTTAATGTAAAACAAGAATTATTCTAATCGATCTATTATACCTAGATATACATTGGTGGACAAATGCCAAGGACCATTTTTAAGATTTCGAAAAATGTGGACTTAATAGGAATACAATGGTTCACAATCAGTTGCAGAAAATGGTGGGACATATGTCTGCTCTGAAGAGTATTTTATCCAAAATCTGATACATACCTGCAATATTCAGCTCCTTAGGTATGGTTCCTCATTTGTATACCATAGATTAAAACTATTTATTTTAAAAAAGTAAAACTATTTATTTTAAAAAAGTAAAACTATTTATTTTTTTAAAAAGTCCATAGATTTTGTTGAAATATACTTCAATCTAAAAGTTTCGTTATTTTTAATAAAAAAATAATATTTTGAATATTAGTAACATAAACATAGTTTTATTGTAAGGAATTCTTGACTTAATTTGGCATTTCACTTGTTATTACTATAGATTTGTTCTAATTAATTTAAAACTATGAAGTATAATTTTTGAAACAGCCCATAATAAGTTCTACGGGTTAAAAAAAATCACGAAAAATTCTTTTGCAAAATATAAATCTTTGAAAGCATGTAATTTGTAAATAGTCATTCTTACTATTTCAGAAATGTAGTATACAAAGAGAAAATATTGTTATCTTCAAAAAATAGCTTCAGCTTCGAGATATTTTATTGAATCTCAATTTTCAGACCTCCCTGAGCTCGAAAACAATAGCATAGTGAGGGGAGAGTAAGGGGGTTATAGAAGGCCTGCATTCCAATTTCTGGGAGCAGAGGTGTAGACAATATTTTTTGCATATATATATATTTTTTCATTTTTAAAAGTCAGAAATACATGGCCTGAAAGGGTGCAAAACAAATATTATAGCACAAGCGTTATCCATCCTCTGGGAGCCACTGTTTGAAAAACAGATTTTTTTGGAATTACATCTGTGTATACAAGATAACTCAAACACAGAAAAGACTAGAGCAGCGACTCCCAACCTGTGGGCCATAGATAGTGGACCACTTAACACTAGTCAAGAGTCAAAGTCAGGGCAGTTTCACGAGTCATCACTCATTTTTTGCTTTATAAACAAAATATTATTAATCCTTTTACACTAAGTCTTAGTAATTACTGACATTTACTATATATATATTAGTTATTATCTTTTGTAGATTTAAAATCAAAACCAATAATTCTAAAAAAAAAAAATTGTGAATATTGTAGAAACCTTAATTTTAACCATAATCTACAGAAAGTAATGCTAATTTATATATGAACGTGAACATACAAGGGTCATCCAGAAAATAAAGATCGTTTAGTTATACAAAATGAAAAACACAATATTTATCGCAAAAAACAATTCTGTTACATACCGGAAGCTTCCTTCACTTCTCTACATAATCACATCCTACATTTAAACATCTGTCGCATCTGTTCAAAAGCTTCAGAATTCCCATGTTATACTCGTCTGCCGCCAGTTCATTAAGCCAGGTGGTCACTGCATTCTCCAACTCATCATCTCTTTCAAAACATTTACTGCCCAGAAACTCTTTCAGCTTAAGGAAAAGATGGAAATAGCTAGGAGCAAGGTCCGGACTATAGGGTGGCTGATCAAAAATTTCCCATCCGAATTGATCCAGCAATTCTTGAGTTGCAGCAGCAGGGTGAGGGCGGGCATGTCATGAAGAAGCACAATTCCTCCAGAAAGCATTCCTTGCTGTACTTTTCTTAGAGTGTCACAATAACAATATGCATTGATCCTAGTGCCTTTTGGCATGAAATCCACCAAAAGAACACCTTTACGATTCCAAAAGATGGATGCCATGAGGAGTGAGCTGAGCAGCGGAAATGCGAGAGCAGTCTTGTTTGAATGCAGTGAACACCTGGCTTTAATTAACTGGCGGCAGAAGAGCATAATAAGGTAATTCTGAAGCTCGTGAACAAATACGACAAATGTTTAAATGTAGGAGGCGATTATGTAGAGAAGTGAAGGAAGCTTCTGGTATGTAACAGAATTGTTTTTCCAATAAATATTATGTTTTTCATTTTTTATAACTAAACAGTCTTTATTTTCTGGATGACCCTTGTATAATCACCCTAAGACATAAAAAATTGCACATAAGATTAAACCCAAAAGACTTGAAAAAGATTATATATATATATATATGTGTGTGTGTTTGTTTGTATTTTTTTTTTCATTTCTATATTTAGTTAGTGGGCCTCAAAATATTTTTTACACAACAGGTGGTGTGCATAACCAAAAAGGTTGGAAACTGCTGTGCTAGAGTAATGAAATTTGGCATGTGGCCTATACAAGACCTTTTCTTGACTCAGGTTTTGAACCTGCAACCCTCCTATCCCAGATTGAAGACTGTGGCCCTACAATTGCTAGAAGCAATACACATTTTAAAATTGAAGAACTGTTATCGAAGCAAAAATGTTTTAGTTCAGTTTTTAAGATTACAAAATATTTTTTAGTAAAACTAAAAAAAAAGTATCTTAATATAAAAAAAGAAAGCAAATATAGTTTTGTCAAAAATAGAAGAAGGAAATCCAATTATAGAAAAAGCCAACTTACTTGGAACCACAGCTAACAAACTCGCTTGGAGGGAGGACACTTTACAAGCAAGCAAGAGGCAAGGCAGCAGAAGCAAATTAAGATTACTGATAGGGAGATATTAAAACTTGGGGGTAAAACACAAACGCACCATCTATGTCCAAATATGAGATCTGCTTCACTAGCCAGACTAATTGCAAAAGATCTAGGCATTAAAATGCTCCAGATCTGTCAAAACAAAGCCATATAAGAAATAGTTAATGCAATATGGTACATTAAAAATAAATCTATCCACAATGACCTAACATTTCAATAATTAAATCATATGCACAACATATAAACAAAAAAGTTTTGATAAGATTCTCAATCGTATCACAGCAAATTTTTAAAGCTAGCTAAACTTCCAAACAACTGAGGATAACATACACATAAGACCATATGTGTGATATATACTCAGAACAGGAAACAAATAATTACTTGACTTGAGACAATTTCTATAGTCAATAGATTATGGCACCATTTTGCTCAGGGAATGAGGAATAGTATCCCTTTGCTTGAACTGACACATATGAGACCAAAATTAAAAATAAGATAAATAAATTTATTAAAATTCATCTGACATAAGTTATTTTAAACAATATAAGTTACTGCCATAAGTTATTTTAAACAATTTGAATCTTTAAACCTAATATTATGATTTTGATATTTGTAAACTATAAGCATGAAATATCAACTCTAAAAAA
Source organism: Araneus ventricosus (assembly GCA_013235015.1). Classification (NCBI taxonomy): domain Eukaryota; kingdom Metazoa; phylum Arthropoda; class Arachnida; order Araneae; family Araneidae; genus Araneus; species Araneus ventricosus. Next base: position 29,153 of record BGPR01010760.1, read on the forward strand.
ATCTGACATTCAAGTTCATTCCTTTCTATTAACAAAAGATTGTTTACGAGGTAATCCTCAAGGCTTTTAATAAACAAGTAGAACAAATTTCAACTTTTTATTACATTGCATTTTGACACCTCATGTAAATATGATTAAAAATAAAAACAATGTTTTAAAAATAAAAAAGTTTTTATTGCTGACTGACTGTCACTGAATCACATACAGATATACTAATAAATAATTTTTTTTTGAATAATAAGACAATCAAAAGGAGGTAGAAAAACATTTTGGCAATACATGTTATATGGGAGCATTTCCTTAATATTATAGTGATAGAAGTAAGAAGATACTGAACTTATTTATTCATTTGCAGGGGGTGTTCCAGCTCTACATTCCCAATACACGAGCTGCAACTTCTAGAAAGTATGGGTGAACAAGCTGTTTGTTAAGGGCAGCTACTTTAAAATATAAATAACTTTCTTTACTTATAATAATAAAACAGCAATTAATCCTAACATTTTCTAACCACATATTTTATATAAAAATGCCTTATTTACTTTTCTGTTTCTGGCTATTTCTAAAGAAGTTTTTAAAAAATGAATAAATGTTAGAAAAAGTTCCAGAATTACAATGGTATTGCATCAATCATTATAATTTGAATACCCATTATGAGTATGCCTTTTTTGTCTCAGTAAAAAAATTCATAATAGAACAACGCTACCATTGCTATATAATGCTATTCATACCGCCATAATGCCTAATTATTCTCCCTTCCTATGTAATGTTTTACACAAAATCTCTTTAGTCCTTAGTTTTTACACCAATATACAAATGAACACATCTTATTTATGCACTATGCAAATCACAGAAGATTATTACAATTACTGCATAGTGAATTAAAGGATAATAAATAATCAAATTAATAAATAACACACAGATATTTCCCCTCAACCTTTAGACATTCAACTTTAGTTGCCAAAACAATTAAAATTTTTTTTATTTGATATGCTAGTTCAATTCTTTTATCAGAAGAACAGGGAATATTCATAAGCAAAGACAATTTTTTATGAAATGAAAGCAATCTTGCAATGACGCAATGAAGATAATGCTTTATAAAACAAAAACCACCATTAAAAGAAAAACAGATCAGTCTAGATAGCAGAGAGTTCATGCTTCTTGTGCTCCTTCAAAGGAACATGCACATATGAAAAAGTGTACATATAACTTTACTTCACAGTAAAATCTATAAAATAAAAATGCATATATGAGTAACATAGAACTTCAAAAACTTTCAGCAAAGGCAGACATTCATATTATTCCTAATAGTGATTAAATTTGGGAAATAAATTAGTAGCTTTTACTCATTCAATGCACATTAAGAAATCAAAAACAAATTTAAAAAGGAGGTGTGAATAGAAAACTTTTTAGTAGAACTTTTTGAAGAAACTCATATTTTTAGTCATTTTCCCACTGAAGTTTAGGACTGATGATAAAGATAACTTTTGATACACTTCTCACAGTTTTCATTTCAATAATGGCTTTTAAAAAAAAAAAAAAATTGAAACTGATTTTTCCTCTAAAAATGCAATAAGTAGCTGCTCTTCTGAGCTAAGATCCCTCTCAAAATTAAAACAGATAACAGGTAGTAATTTACTCAGAATTTGGTTTATGTTCCCAAATATTCCATTCTGAACAATTTGAAACAAACAGGGTTTTGTGAATAAATGTAATTATTTCATCATTATACAAGTTTAAAATGACCATAAGAATTTCTTAGGTACACCTCCACTGCAAAAACAAGCAATTTCTAAAATCCATTCATATAAATTCAACGACAGTGAATTACTGCCCACGTAATATTAGTTACTACCTATTGATCAAGAAAATGGTTGCCAGTTCCACCAAGCAAGTCTTTTAAGAACAGTTTACTTTACAATAGAAATTTAAACGTCAAACATTTTTGGGATATTCTTTCTAAATAAAATAGGACACTACTCACTTCTACATGAACTCCATTTTACATATGGGGCAGTTCTTTTAGAAGAAGATTCGAGCAATGCCCAGCGCTCACTTTTAGTGATCGAATTTCTACCTTTGAACTAATAACTTTCAACATTTTTGAAAAGTTCTCAGACAACAATCTTCAATGAATACACAATCCATTGTATGCACATTATGGCGACTTAATATACATGAAAACTGACATATTTATCTTAAAAATACAAAATGGTATTCTTAACTGTCAATGCAGCTATAAAATAAAACATTTATAAAATATGGTAATAATTATACTGGACAGAAAAATCACACTACTAATGCTGCACTTTCTCAATTTAAATTGAGGTGATAACAGCAATAGAGATAACAGCAAAGGTCAAGTTTTGTGGTGTTATTGCTAATTTAAATAACCCTGAATATAATTTAATATATTTGAAGGCAAATGATACATATGAATATAATTCAGTTTATAACATAAAAAATTACAGTAGAACCTCGATTATCCAAGCTAAAGGAACCGCTTGTATCTCAGATATTGAAACTCTTGGTTAATAGAAACTGTGTAAAAAAACTCGCCATCCTCGCGAATTTAACATCTTTTAAAATTAAAAACAATAGAACATTTTGTAAATGATAAAACTAAACATATATAAAGCTAAGTTTCACAGATCAACAAATTTAAAAAGGCAATAAACTACTAGTAGTAAATTTTAAAAACCAAATTGAAATTTTTTTTAATTGTACTAAGTTAAATATTGAAAGATGCATTTTCAAAAATAACACAAATCTCAAGAAAAATTGTATTTTTAAAATTTAATATACATTTATTTGCTAAATTTAGATTATTTTTTAAAGTAGTCTGTTACCTTTCATTGCAAAAGTCCAGAATTTCTATCAGTGGCTGCCCAATCATGCCAATTTTTGAGTAACAGAAGATTTATCGGTATAACATCGCTTCTGTGCTCCAAATATTTTAGGGCAGTTGTTAGTGCCATCACGAAACCATTTTTCAAATATTTCGGAGTTCATCCAAGCAGACCTCTGACTTCTGAACTTCACGAGCAAGGAATTTACATTGATGTTTTTAAATGATCTTGGTTTCTTTGATTTACCGATGAGAAGCAGCGGTAACTTATCAGTTCCACTTGCATTTGCGCAAACAAGAAGTGACACCTGGTCTTTGCTTTTCTTGTAACCCGGGGCACTGGCTTCTTCTTTAGATGTCAAACTTACTGATGACATCATTCTGTAAAACAAGTCGGTTTCATCGGCATTATAAATTTGATATAATGTCAAATTTTCTTTTTCAATCATTTCTTCAAATCTTTCAACAAAGTTTTTAGCAGAATCTTTATTGGCAGACAACTTTTCTCCTGCAATTGCCAGTTGTTGAATTCCATGTTTTTTTAAAAAAATTCATCTAACCAACCTTGACTTGCAGAAAAACTTGCATTTTTGTTTCATTTTTGGCTGAGAAGAAGAGCTTTCTCTTTTAGAATGTTCCCGGAAATAGGAATGCGCTGCGCGTGTTGTTGCTTGAACCAAAGATAGACTGCTTCATCAAGCTTTTCAGTTTTGGCTTTTTTTTAATGTTGACTGTCCTTCAAAAGCCTTTGACGAATCCATCTTTGAACAAAAAGCCTCTATTTGAGCTTTGTTACGTCTCCAATCACCTACTGTGGTTTCACCAACTCCAAATTCCAGAGCAATTTTTTTCAAACTTTCACCATTATTAATTCTTGTAATAGCCTCAAGCTTTTTACACATTGAAACAACAACTCTTTCTTTTTTGGTTCGGCATTTTAAAAATGAATGACTTACTAGTGCAATGGTCAGACATGAAATGATTAAAGTAAAGGTTCAGAACAAAACAGGGGATTCTCAAAAGAAAGGGCAAACGGAAGTCATGAAACCCAAATGTCTATTGTGAGAGTCGCCAATCAAGTGGGGAGGATGTAATCATCTGATAACACATTGCACCTGGTGTTCAATAGGACCACTGGAAACAAAGCATTGTCCACTGTTGACTTCTCAGGGAGCAATGTTTCTTGGAAGTTGAGTGCTTTTGGTGGTAGAAGAGCCTGTAGCACGGACAGTGAACTAAAAAGTGTGGTCTTTTTCAGGGCTTATTCAGGAAAAAAACAGACTTCGTTATCGGCTCAGTTAACAGAAACCTCAGTTAATTGAGGTTGTACTGTATTGTAAAGTAAATCTTTTATATAAAATTCAAGTTCATTAATTTCATGTACTCTTCCTATAGCCATTTGTGATGCAGTCACTCATTGCTTTTAACAGATCGAGTCGAGTTGACAAAAACTAAAGAATATCATTTTTACCCAATGATAATTACTGAACTATTTCATTAAAAATTTGGAAAATGCAAAGTGAGATAAACTTACTCATTGGCTTCATTACAAGAAAAATGAAAGAAAATAATAAAAAAAAAATGACAAATAACATAATGAAACAAATATTTGGTTTATATGTAGCCTTAATTAAAATGTAGTAAATAAAGAATTTCCTCACTTAATAAAATAAAATTATTTGTATGACAGAATAATTTTACTATAATGTAATATGAGGTCCCACCCTAAACAAATGACAAAAGAGAAAAATTTAAAGCAACTCATTTCCTCAATTAAGTATAAAAAACGCAGCATAATTGCGAAAATAAATAATAATGCTAAAATTAATTATATTATCCTAGAAACTGGATTAAAATGAATATAGTTAGCATACATTAGCTGATTCAAATGGAAGTGCACTTGCATCACAGCTGCTTTGAATAATCATCTTTCTACTTCCTTTCTTATGCACCAGAAAAAGTGCTGCTGATATGTTCAATTTCTTTCATTCGCTTCTCAATTTTCTCATGCAACAGTTGAAGCTTCCGCTCTTCGTCAGATGCACTCTCAGGACTCCAAGATTGTTGCAGTTGCAATCTGTAATAAGCACCAGAAATGAGTTTTGTTTAGACAACTTGCGACTTATAGATGAAATGGAAAGCAATTATTATTTTAAACACCTCAAAATACAATTTCTCAGCTGAAGCCTGATTTCTCAGCTGCCCCTATTAAGGAATCCTTTAATTCTATTAAAATACAACAGAACTATGCAACTTTATCTAATTTTTATACAAAAAAAATATAACTTCGTAAAATTTAATAAAGAAATGGCAGCACATGAGGTAGGAAAACCTACAACCATTAAAAGGAAATCAGTGACATTCAGAGTTCTCGGCTGTCCTTTAAAAAAAAAGAAGACTACCTCAATGTTTTTAAACCCAATTGCTCAAGCTTAGCTTCAATAGGCTATATTGAAAGACACTGAAAAGCTTGAGTTGACCTTTTTCTTAAAATCAATGCCTTAAAACAACCAGTGACTATTAGAGAAATGGTATCCAGCACAACTTTGGTAAAATGAGTGTTGAGCAAACAATTTTTTAAAATTATTAATTATGTTTAAATTCAAAACTTTTTAATTTAATAATTATTTTCCTCCAGACACATATAAAATAGTTATTATAAATGATTAAACCATTAAAACTTCTTTCTGGTAGATACAGAAGCACCTCAATATAACTTATTACCTTTGGCACCGTATATAAATGTTCTCTCTCATAACTTTAAGATCATATAAGCAAAGACGATTCAGTTTGTCATCATCTGTTCTGTCAACAAATTCCTCCTCTTTGTCAGGAAATTCTACTTCAGACAATTCCTGGAAAAGACATAGGCAAAGCATGTTAAAAAGCACTCACTATCAAGCTTATAAAACTGTGGAGCATTTGCATTTTGTAAAATCACTTCTAAACAAGTAATACATTTAAAGAAGAAGGACCAGCAGAATATAAAAAGTTTAGAAAGTAATGAACTCATGATAACAAATAAATTTGTATGAATATTTAATAGATAACAAGGGAATAGGCCTGGAACAGTAAAGATTTATTGCAACTAACAAATATTTACCATAATAGTTGATCCGCTTAATATCCCCATTGGATACCAAACGAACAATACAGTTTTTGAGGAATGTCTTTGGTTTTTCTGAGAACCATACGTGAATCAACTTCTTCATGTCAATGAAGAAGGAATCGCTATCCACTCAAAGATATTTTCAGTTGCTTGAGAAACATTGCAAAATCATAAGGTGGAAGGTTTAGAATATAGAGTGTGATTAAGGAAATCCCACTTGAATTAGTCATGAATAAGCGAGCTTTATCAAGTCAACAATGGCAATGTTGGAGATCAGGTTTAAATTTAATTTCCCATCACAATGAGGATAATGTTTCTTCATAATAGTCCTTTTTCCCCCGATTCTGTTGCTACAGCTTTGAGTTCTAAACTCACTATAAGCATAAAAACTATTTTGGATAATGTGCTTGTTTGACTATCTCCATTTGCTTACACCAGTGGAATATACATGTCATTTTAAGTCCCATTCCTATGTCAGTTTGTTCTTAAGGTTTTAAATGATTCTTCCCCACTTAGTAATCATTATCCAATACAACCTCGTTGCTGGCTTGGGATTTACTAAATGACCCTTATATATATATGATATGTAAAAGAAATCCTTTAGAAAAAATGGTATCTTCCCGTTAGCTTGGAACCAGTGCTAACGCGTCAAGATCTCAACAATTGGTTTCGTGCCAATGGAAAAGTGCAGAAAAAATTTTTAAAAAATTCGGTTTTAAAATTATGAAACAATTTTTTCAGAATATGTTTCATAAATGGGTTAACTGGTTGGAAACATTTCAAAAATGTAAATTTCAGCAACTTTTCTATTATGATAATGCAGCTAGCTAATTATCATACTAGCAAAAGTGGTTGTAAAAGTGAACCCAGTTGAATACTTTGCTGCTAAGGCACCAAATTTGGTGAGCCCTAATCTAGAGTTACATTATTTGTAACTGGGTGGTAAAATTGGAGTTATTCAGTGCTCCTTTCTAATGTTGAATAAACAACTTTTTACTACTTCAAAATGTCTTTTTAAGATTTAACTTTACCACAAATTTTTCAATTTTACAGTCCACTTCAACATGAACTCATTCGCCTATTTCATTATTGGATTATTTTAGTTAAGCTTAGTAAGGTTATGATGATCACCATGCCAAAGCTAGCTATATACGATGATCCTCCTACATAACTGTGGAGGTGATGCTGCAAGGGCTGATTTTGCCTTTAGGCATAAGTCACAAGGGGAAAAAAATGAGGAAAAGTGACATCTTCAGGTTTGTTAAAGACACTTGTTAGTCTCCAACAAAAGTAGGTGGAAACAGCCTTAATTTGTCTGCAATTTTGTGTAAAGTTATCAACAACAGCAACTATTCATAAAACAGTATATTGGCAATGATCACAGTGAAATAGTTTGGTGTTGAATCATTTATGTATACAGGATGTCCACACTTATCATGGTCCCATAGCTAATTTCTAAACCGTTAGAGATAGAAATATAATTCCAATAGGAAAAATGCTTTAAATGAAGGGAAGAATTATATTTTATATTTTTTGAGTCGCTAAATATATTTATGAAAAAGTTACAAATTCTAATTTTTTATACAGCCCCCCCCCCCCTCAGTCCTCTAAGTCATATTTAGTAACATATTCTTTATACACTAACATTTTAAATAAAAAAAAGTTCCACTCTTCTGCGACTAAAACTGACCGAGTTGTATTATATGTCCATCTCTAATGGTTTAGAAAATAGCTATTGGACTACAATAAGTGTACACACCCTGTATATATATACAGTGAAACCTGTGCACAACGATACTGTCTATAACGATAAACCTGCCTATAACAATATTTTCTTTGGTTCCGACTGAATTGCTATTAGGGATTGCAATCCGGTACCAATTTCAATCCGGTCAGATTCCCATCGATCCGACCGGATTGGACACATCAAATATATTTTGCCTTTTCATTCCAAAATCAACTGTATAAAAGATGATAAAGTGAGTGTATTACAAAGTTTATAAAAAAAGCGTTAATTTCTTATCAAATCAACTTTATTTACACTGTTATAATTAATCAGCATTTACGTATGAATCAACAATAAAAATTTAGTACAATGTAACTAGTTAAATTGTAATTATTATATTAGTTTAGTAATAATTAGATAATCATGGGCGGTTAAGTTCAGTCTCACTTACTAGATTTCACAAATGACATCAATGATAACTTGTAATGTAACTTATATCATGTAAGTAACTTATATTAAATCTAACTAAATCAAGCTTATCAACTGAGATCACAATAATTAGGTATTTTAGACACGCCAAGCAGTTTCATTCTTATAATTATGACAGTCATCATGAATCTGTTTAATCAATGGCACAATTATACAATAACGAGTTTAAAACTTCTTCGTATTTTTTAATATACTTACTTTAAAATATTATTTTTAGTAAAACAGTTTAAAAAAACTCACTTTGGTTTTGAAAAAATTATCGTAGGAAACAAAAAGTGTTAATTGTGTCATCTGTCAATCGACTTCTTACAGAGCTATAAATATAACCAGCGGCCTAGAAAGCTTCTACACTTGTTGGTTTTATTGTCAACAAATACTCATGAATAGAAGACAAGTATTTTCCTCGAACTCCTTCACTTTCACATGCAGTCATTTCCTTTCTTAATGTTTTCTCATAATCTTTCTCTTTTTTTGGTATTTATGCTCTAGGTTTTTATATCTTGCTGGATTTGCATCTGTAATTCTTTCTGTAATGTTAAATCACTTTTCAATGACGATGAATCTGAGTTATTTTCTACTATATTATCTACATTTTCTTTAAAGCTATCATTTTGAACAACTCTTTCTAAGATATTTTTCATTTCTAGTCTTACAACTTTTTTTCGGCATAGTAAATGTATCATCAGTTCATCTTGTATCATCATATTTTTTTTATTCTGTAAGTATATTAAAATTCCTGTTTTCGTTTTGAATTGGTTCCAAAAGTGGCATGTTTGTTTTAGAACTTTTAGACTAGGACCTGCAATGCAACACAAATAGGTACATACTTACAATTTAAAACATTATTTCGGTCACTATGTAAGAAGAAAGTCGTATTATAAAGAAAAATCAGAAATATAGATCGTTACTCAATTCATTTCTAAGTCTAATTATCTACTTAAATCATTCTTGTACTCGTAAATGCAACATAAACATAATTCATCTATCAACTGAACAATAAGAATGTCTATATGTGAAGTGGGTGAGTCAGTGTCGAACGACTCGTACACACCACGCATTTAAGTACCTACTCTTGCAACAACGCGAGTATTTTTTCAAGAAATCGGCTTCATGTATTTTTTTTTAATTTACCGGATCTGGTAGACGTCTAATGATGCCGGATCCGCCGGATTACCGGATCCGGTTTTCCGGATTGCAATCCCTAATTGCTATCTACTTAATGTATTCTGAACCTCCCTACAACAATAATCAATTTTTAGATGCACTTGCCTATAACAATAATTTTACCTCTATAGATACATCCAATTTGTGCCCAACTAAGCATCAGCAGAAAAATGCAGGAGAAATCGATTAGCAACTGGAAATGCAGTGACAGCATCAGTTGGACATTGCACACATACAGACCAAAAGTGTTGTTAATGTTCGACACATCTGTGATTGAAGGGAAAGTGCTAACAAAAGTGTCAGGCAAGCCATTAGCAATACTCTTGCTCTATGGGAGGTACATGTGCAGTGTCTAACTGTTATCATTGCACTTCAAGCCGTTTATCGCTTCTCCGGTATTTTCCCTTTAGTGATTTGTCTGACACAGCTGCAGCGGGCCTTAGAAAACTGGTAATTTTTATTTTGAGAAATGACACCACACTGTCCAGAAAATGGATAGCAGCAGAATCGGGGGAAAGGGCTAGAAACCAGAGCCTGTTATAACAGGTGGACAGGGGTGGAGGATGGGCTAACAATTGGAATGTCCACAGATGTTCGTAGTCTCTATTTCTACATGCCATCAAACTTGTTCATTTGCAATTCGAACATCTGAACTCCCTAGGTGGGCTCAAGCATATGTGTATACAAGTATCATTTGCTTTGACAAATAAGCAAACAAAATTAACAGATTTTTAATAATATCATTATGAAAAAAATTATGCTTACATCTCCCCTTTTATGCATACTTTTATTGTTATTAATTTTTTTAATTAAAATTCTTTCTTTGAAGTTATTAAATAAGTGTCCAAATAATTTAAAGTTTATAAAATACAATTTTATATCAGTGAGTATTGTAAGACGAATCAATAAACAAAATGAAATCAGTTATTGTATTAGTAAATGTACAAGTACATAAATATTGGATGCGAAAATGTTCAACCAGTCTATAACAATATTTTTTCTAGGTCCCTACAATATTGTTATAGACAGGTTTTACTGTATACATATATATAAAAGACAAGTAGAAGCAGATTCTTTTTAAATATATAAAAGATTTAATTGCACCATTTGGCAACTAGAATTGTACATGATATATTTATAAGGGGAAAGCATAGATCAAATTAAGAAAATGTTGCCAATAGGGGAAATCATCCCTGTTTTGGGGGGGATTTACCATCTCGGAAGGGAAAAAGTCCGAGACTAAGTCAAAGCCGGAACTTTTATCCGCCAGATTACAGGGATGAGATTGGTCACAGAGCAAAAAGGAGGAAATCCAAAAATTCGTCAAAAAAGCATGCAGAAGGGATTATTTACCAATTTTGCAGATACAATGAAATTTCTCACACTTCATAATAATTACATTTCAAATATTTGGGAAGAAATGAATATGTGTCACATATTGTTCTCAAAACATAGTATTCTCCAAATTTCAGTTATAAAAAAAGATACGGAGAAAATGCCATCCATACAAAGTACAAATAAAATTGACTAATTTAACAGGTGCATAAAACTAGTATTTTAATGCATATCTGAGAAAAGAATTTACAAACATTTTCTGGCAAACATTTCTTTGATTGTCAAAGGACATTTCCTTCGTTTTGCAGAAGGCTCGCTTGTTTTTTTGTTTCTTCACTGATTTTTCAGTGACATTCTCATTAATTGGATGCTTATTTGAAGAAGGAACTCTACTCTTTAAAGAAATCTTGTGCATTTTCTTCAAATGGACATTTCTTTGTAATTTTGTAGCTTTTGCTGATAGCTTCTTTGCTGCCTCTTTTGACAGCAACTTTTCATTTGAAATACTTGGTTGTGTAACACACTTCTCCTTCCTTTATAAAACCATTTCAGTCCTGTAACTATCTTTTGCCTCAGACATGAGGAAAAGTACACTTTTCGCGGGAAAAACTGGTTCAGATCGGAAAAAACGTGGATCCTCGTAACAGGGGCAAAAAGGCGGAAAATTTTATAAAAAAAACACAAAAGGCGGAAAAATCTCATCCCTGAGATTAGCAACACTGGCTGATTGATAATATGGCTCTGCGCCGTATTGCTTCTCTATAGGGGTGCAGTGGAGCCGGAACACCGTTCTGGCACTGCTTATTTCACTAGAAATAAACAAGAAAAATTGTGAAAATGTCCTGAAAACAGCGCGATTTTTGTCACTCGGTTAGAGCGTCCTGGAACAGCTTTTATGGCGACAATATCACTGCTTCTATACCTATTTTTTGTATCTTTTCAAACTGAAATGAGTCCGCTTTGGCCTAGTGCTAAACTGTCGACCTCGTAGCCGGAGGACTCCAGGTTCGAAACCCGATTCCACTAAAGATCCGTCGTGTATTGGACCTGTTGCGTCCTCCCGCTGGTGTGGTGTGGAAGTTTGGAGAGGGGGTGTCAGCTCAGATGTTGTCCTTGTCATCTGCCCGCGGTTCAAAATGACGAGGTCCGTCCCGAAATATCCTCGTTTTACTTCAAAAACAGGACAATAATTAAAATAAACTAATGAACTAAACTGGAAGTAACAGAACTTTTGAAGGTGTGAATTTAAATCCATTGTGTTTAGTTCAGCTTATTTATATTAACGACCCGTTTTGAAACAACACGAGGACTACTTTTGGACGGACCTACTAATTTTCAAACGCGATCAGATGACGAGGACGACACCTGAGCTGGCACCCCTTATCCAAACTTCCGTACCATACCAGCGGGAGTACGATTTAATTGTGTGAAAGACTCATTCTATAAAATGAATGAAACTGAGTGGAATTTGAAAATTTTATTGAGTGATGACAGCAATGCACTAACTAATAGCTTCCGAGATGTTTTTGACCTTCCTTTCCGACAACTGACGTGCTATTTTCATGTAGTAAAAAATATTAATTGGAACCTACGTGGCATTACAAACAAAGATGTAAAAAATTATACTGAATGTCTTCATTTATGCTCCGATGACGATACCTTCAACATAGTTACTGTATTATTTTTAAAGAAATGAGAGGAAAAAAATGATGTGAATATCACAATATTCACATAATACTGTAAATCGGATAGCTTACCAGAAATCTTTATTGATATATAGGTACTGGAATTATTTTCCTATTACCAATAATGGATTAGAGGCAACCAATGCGGTGATAAAAGAGGAACATACATTTCGTGAGCATCTTCCTGTCGGTCAGTTCCTGGAAGTGTTTGAATTACGAATGTTGAATGAAAAATTGTCAAATGAACGTGATCCAGATAACGCGAATTATAAACCATTTTACATGAAACCGTATGTAAAATGGCTTTCATGTCCCCACAAAGATTAGGAAAAAACCAAATCAGTGGGCAAAATTAGAAGCCAAAATTTTAGAAGAAAGAAACGGAAACCAATCTGTGTTTTATTTGCCATCTTTACAGTTTAAACAGAATATAGATGCAGAAATGGTCCATTCACATGAAAGGGTATATCTCATATGGACCTCACATGATGTATATAAAACTGAATACAATAAATGAGTATGGAAAGTGACAGTAACTACCCTTGACAGTAACGATTCTGCTTCCACATATTCGTGTTCTGTTTTTGCAAAAAAATATATTCGTGAATATAGTTTAGGCATATTAATACGTATGGGGCAGGAGAAAGCGCCAAACGAATCTAAATGTTCACCTCTTGGGCAGGAACGTAAAAGAGGTCGGCACACTAGAACCAAGAATTCTCTATGTATGTAATGTATTATTTTTTATAATTTCTTTATTCTCAATTGTGTTCTTTTATTTTGTGCCAAAAGTAACTTTCACTCGTGCTTTATACATTTTTTTAACCTTTTTTCATTTTTTATAATAAACTTTTTTATAATATGTATATTTTTTATTTCCTGTTTTTAGTTAGCAATCTACCGAATTTAAAATTTTTGAAACTATGCCATAAAAATTCATTTTTTAGAGCAAAATATTCGAATTATAGTACAAGGTATTTGAATTATAGTGCAAAGAATTCGAATTATAGTGCAAAGTATTCGAATTATAGTGCAAAGTATCCAAATTATAGTTCCATGTACCAAGTGCATACTATCGAAATTGAAGTGCAATTATATATTTCCCCTTAATTAAGAGTTAATTTTGAATATCTGAAGCAAAAAATCAGTTTTTACCTTCCACATAGGATGATTAGGATTAAAGGCAGATAATTCATGGATGATTTTTGTTCTGAGTTCAACAGAGGGATGACCAAATATGTTGAGAATCTCAACAAGGCTGTAAAGAGTTTGTTAATTAGAGAATAAATAAAAACAAAAATCTTCAAAATCAAACTATTAAAAATGATGCATCTTAAAATATTGTCACACAACATTTGTACTTAATGTATTTCTTACAATGTTCCTTATGAACATTTTAAGCATTTGAATTTTAAGAGGATGCTATTTCCTTTAAAACAAAGCCTTTCAATTAAGTTTATGGTGAATGATTGCAAAATAATAACAGTTTCTTCACTTAACGATATCAAATTTAAATAGAAATAAAGATTTTAGATCTAAGTATATAGTTATTTTACATGGCACCATTAAAGCATAAAAATTTATTACCTCATAAAATATCTATTATTTCACACAATAACAAATGGAAACTGTAATTGTGTTTCTATAGCTAAATGAATTATTTCACGAAACAATGACATGTTCAAGCATAAAATACTAAGGTAGTTTCTTAGGTAAAATTAATTAATTTTTTTTCATGAAAGCACAAAACATTTTAAATATTAAATTGAGCTGAATGATGATTTTGTTAACTGAAGTGAGAATATTTAATGAAAGAAAGGTTTGGATCTTTATTAAGTGAGTATGATGCAAAAGATGACAGATCACTGCTTCCCATGAAATGTGATTTTACCATTAAGTTATCAGTCATTAGTTAATTTGTAGAATGAATAGCTAATGTGTGGAACCAGTAACTTATTACAAACTTTAATTGATTCTGCCCATTGTTTTACGAAATAGCTTAGAATTTTATAAAGTAAGTGAATCACTTCAACAGTAGTGTCTACATTAAAAACTATGAAATATTTAAAGGAAGAACTCACTTGTTTAAAGAAAAGATTAAAAGGCAGTTTCTGTCATTCAAAACCTTCAATCCTTTGACATGGAACCTGAAAGCATAAGAATGATGAGTTTCTGATTCATTCTAATTAACAGCTACACACAAATTTCTGTTTTTGATGGAAAACTTAAATATCTCCGAACTGGTAGCTATTAGTTATTGGAGTATCATTAATTAAGAAAATGCCATTTAAGATACAACAAGGACAATATATTGGAACGTCATGATATATGATTTCTAACCCCAATGAAGTTATCACAGGGTTCCCACACTTATCGAAGAAAAATATTCAAGGACTTTTTAAGAAAATTCAAGGACCTTTTACGGAAAATTCAAGGACCTTTCACGGAAAATTCAAGAACCATAAAATTACATATTGTAGCAATTGTACATAACTGAATTTTTCACTTGAAAAATTGTAAAACATGTCAATACACTTGATATTTCAGTTGTTCTGATTTTACAGGAATCAAACTACAAATTAAAATAATATAAGAAATAATAATAATAAAAATAAGTTATAAAAAATAAAAAAAAAAAAACGACCATGATTTTTTTTTAATTGATGTCAATACGACAAGAGACAGTGTAGAAGCAATAATGAATAACAATAGAATCTTAACTGAAAACTTGAAATATATTGAGATAAAATCAAAAATCGTATCTAATTTATCTTGAATATCCAAAAGTCAATCTCAATTGAACACTAAAGAAATTCACAATTAATAACTATTTTATGCTTTTTGGAACAGATCTTTTATAAATCTTTATATTATATAGCTTTTAAGATCAAGCCTTGCCATTTTAGTAATTCAATCACAATATAACAATGATTCAAACAGAATAAAAACTAAATTTTTAAATCAAAATTAATTTTATTTTTGACCTTCTAAAGAGACAATAATCAAAAGTAGCTATCAATACATGATTGATTAAAATTTCAAACAGTTGAAATAGATAAAAATAAGTCACTGATATTTAACCCCCACCTAGATATAAGTTTCAAGCCTAAGCAGCAAAATTAACTCTCCATACTGAAAGGTCCGAAGCGTAATGTGTAACCAACCTACGGTTCGAGAACATCCCACTCTGTAAAAATTTCCACCTTGGGGGAAAGGGATATTTCCTAGAACTGTTAGGGAAAGTTCGCTGTAATCCTCAAAGCTGGCCATTAGCATTTCAACCCCGAACCAATTTCTTTCAAATAAAACCTCTCAAGATTGTCAACCCTCATTGCGGTTTTTGAGGGGGGGGGGGGAGGGGGGCTCAGAGAACTACTTTACTCTGCAGAGGGTGATAAGCAGAGAGGAGAAACACGAGGGCATTCCTGGAGTATTTTTGGTGACCTTCATATTTCACGTTGAGGAGAAAATGGGGGCGGAGATTATCGGCGGTCACTTAAAAATTCAAGGACCTCATCCTTTTTTCAATGACTTTCAAGGACCTAATTTCATCAAAAATTTTTCAAGGATTCTCAAGGACTGTGGGAACCCTGTATCATAATGCAGCTCAAAATCCCAGATTTTTTTACTTCTTCACATCTCACTTATATGGGTGATATTAACACAGTCAGAGATGTTAAACACTGACAGCTGCACAACTGTGAAATATTATTAGTTAAAATTGTTTTCAGAATGCTATTTGCAAAGAATATTAGGATATTTTATTGAATAGCTGGATAGATTACCAAAATTTTTTACATTTGTGAGCCATTTGCCTCCAGCTAGCATCTCAAATATCTATTAATATGCACTTTAGGTTTTATTCTAACAGAACTTGATGCATATTCATGTAGTTGCTCATGAATTCTTTCACATAACCCTTCTTGAAGGTTAAGTGGAAAGCTATTGTTTGCATCAAAGTGTCTTACTGATTATACTTAACTTTAAGTTGATCGAAATATAAACAGCTATTCCATGAAAAAGCATGCAAATAAAAAGCAATTAAAAAGTGTAAAATCTATTGAAAATTGTTCTTTTAAAATCTATACAAAAAGTGCATTTACTTTCCATTATAAATTTTAAAAAAAAAAATACAAACCTTTTTAACTGATCAAACATATTTTCATTTTCATCCTCCAATATCAACACATTGGTCAGAAAAGACCCACTATTTTGCAGCTGAAAGTAAAGGAACACACCTTTCTATAAAATATATTTCATGCAATGACAATCGCAGTTAAATAAGAAAAATTTAGTTCACTACTGACAAATACGAAAAACATGAAATTTACAAATGATTTCTGCATTGCAAAGATTTGTTTTGAATAAAAATATTTTATTATTGGATGGATTTTGGTTAAGACCCTAATTTCCAGAAATCCTGGTCTAAAGGAAATAGCTGCATGTGTCTACTGAATTTTGTTTTCATATTTTAAAATGCTAAATAAATAAACAGAAGGAATATATAAAAAGGTATATGTGAGACAAATTAGTAGTTCATCAGTTATACTGTAAATAATATTAAGCACTATGCTGCTGTTATTTTAACCTTTTACAATTCTTTAAAATTATATCAAATTTTCTTCTAGTAGCAAAACTGCTTGATAATGTTTGATATTTAATTAAAAAATTATTTGCATTCATTCTTAAAAACTTCACTAAAATAGGTTATATATTTAATTCATTACACATCTTAACAGACTGGAAGTAACATTTAAAACCTACTGCCAAAATTTTATAAAAATGGGAAAATTTACACGCCTTTAAAATTATTTGAAAAGTGCATTTTATTCAAAAAGAAAAGCAAAAATCAGTTGGCTGATAGCATTTTATGCATAGAGCAATGCAGTGACTTTATATGTCAAGGTATTTACAACAAACTGAAACTCACTCGTTGTTGCAAAAATTCAGCATCCTTGTTGCTCCAGATAAGATGAGAAATATCTCCACATGAGACATATGGCTCAGACTCATATATTAATATATGAAATACATAGCCATCACCAGTTTTTATTCTGAAAGCAAAATTTAGGCAATTTATTTCCATTTAATAAAAATTTCTGGGGAAAAACATTTCTCATAGCTAAAACTTTTTTCCATTAAACTATGTTCATTTGTAAAAAGGAAGAATTAATGAACAAAATAGATTAAAAAACAATTTTGATAACTGAATAGTTAACTCGTTATCCATTTACCACAGGTTTTTATGGAAATACGAATAATCCCTTCTGAAGTGTGTTTATATAATTAACGAAATTGTCTTGTGGGTGTATGTGAATGCAGTCCAATAAGCAGGATTAAAGAAATAAATCTCGTTATTTTACAAATATTTGACATTCTAAGAAAAGAAACACAGCACAAGTATTAAAACAGCACTCATAAAAATTCACAACAAAGATTACCAATAAATCTCAAAGGTTGTTTATCAGTTCACCAGCTTGCTTGCTGATACAATTCCAACTAACTCTTCTTGGCTTGAGAGCCTGCTTTTATACTTTTTCAACAGGAAATGACTTCATTACGTAGGAAGTGACGTAATCTCCAGATAGTTCATGAAGCCGGTAGAAATAGGTTGAATGTTCGAGGTCCTTCTAGAAAATTCTTTGTGTCGCCAAATTTATCACCAACATTAGCATCTCAGGGAAACGACTTTATAGCTTTGTAATAATATATATACATAAAATTTATTACTATTCTTAGTTATATGTAATAACTGCAATACATATCATGTACTTGATTTCTATGGTGAGCACAATTCTTGACACTCCTCTTCTTTTAGGTCCATAAAATTATAATAGTTCCTTTTTTGATAAAAAAGTCTAGAAAAGCAAACAAAATTCAGAGAACAGGAATCAACTATGTACCCAGAAAGATGCTATTCACATGGCTATCAAGACCTCATTACAGAAACTGTTCATAGATTATTAAAACTTAGAGTTCTCGTTTTCCATTTTATTACTGCTTCTGCTCTCAACTATTCACCTAGCAAAGTTTGCTGCTACTCCTGGGAACTCTTTGGTGCTCTACTTTTGTATGTCTATCTTTTTTGTGGTGGAGACAGACTGCAGTTACATAGCACTACTTCTGCAAATTGTTATTGAAGATGTGTTCAGTGTCTCAAAACAAAAATTTATTGTGAGCATGTTCACTTTCTTTAATTTGTTTGCAATCTAAACTGTTTATTAACCAATCACCCACTGAATAGAAACTTACAACAAGCATAAAAAGTAACCCAATACTGATTTCCCTCATTTGTATTAAATTTCTTTCAAAAAGGCTGCAGAATGATATATTTACAGAATTTCAACACCAGAGTCTGTGTTCAAATTCCCTCTTTGCTGAAATACTTGGCAGATGGTGAAAACCTGTATTACTTATAAAAAGCTTAAAATATTAATGAAATTACATTTTAAAATTTCTTCAAGAATTTTTACATATATTGAGTGCTTACTATTTTCAACTAAGTCATAAATATTTACAATAAAAAGTGAATATATATATATATATATTAAGAATTCGATTTGAATTTCTTTAATTTTAATCAATTCCTATAATTTTGAATTTTTGTCATTAACATTAAATGATCATATCAGCATTTAGTTGCACGAGCAGTAGTTTTTATTGCTATGAGAAAATATTACAGTTGAAAACAGAGTCTAAAATTGCATCTTTTGTGAATTACATTATCTTGTAAAAGCCAGTTTGAAATATTTCTTCCTTACAAACAAATATCTCCCATAATATTGACAAAAACAGACATATTATCTGTGTCAAATGATACAAGTAATAATTCCATTCAAATATGAATATTAATGTTAGTTGAAAAATTACCTTTTTACATATCTTTTGGTAACTAAAGACACCTTCTGATAAAATTCTTCAAAAAATGCATCTGCATCATCATCAAACACTTCGCTACTGAAATAAATGTATATGTGAAAAGGTATTCCCTTTAGATAAAAAGAACTAAATAAATTGCCAGAAAAAAATGTTTATAAAAGATGATATGAAAGAAAGAAATATAACAAAAGGAATAATTAAAATATATTCAGAACATATTAAAAAGTTAAGCATAATAAGCTACTTATCTCAACTGTCTACAGATTAAGGAAGTACGATTGTGTTGCAGAAAAAAAAAAAAAAAAAGAAATGAAAAAACAAGATAATGAAATGCTTGCTACCTAAGATCGTAGAATCAGTCATTAGTTAATATCTATCTGCAGAAATATCTATCCTATATATCAAGTGCAATAAAAAGCAATTTAAAATATTGTTAATTTCTCTCAATAAATGAAAAAAATATAAAACTTGATAATTTCATAGTGAAAAATATAAAACTATATAATTTATTAACCAAACATCCATTAATTTCCTTGTTGTATTTTTATTTATATATGCTTTGCTACTGCTTTTAGAATGTTGAATGTCAAAAATTCACTTCAAGGACATCTAAAATAAAAATTTGATAAAAATTCCAACTTTGCAATATTTATTTTGTATAAATATTACTGTGAATATATGAAAGTCATGAATTCTACAAAAAGCCTAGACAAACTATGTTTTATTTCAAAATTTTACTCAGTCCCAAAACATAGTATAGAATACCAAAGCACAATAAAAGCTTCAGCTTTCAATAAAATACAATAATAATTTTTGTGATGGATTTCAAAATACCAGAAATTGAAAATAAAAGGCACAATACTTTTCTATATAAAGAGATAAAGAACAGCTCCGAGTTTCCTGTTGATAAAAAGCACATCAGAACTTTGAATTGCACTTTACTGCCTTGTTGATATAAACATTGGGCCTTGTAAGTAACCTCAAAAACTTTATCAATAGCCATGAAAAGCAAGTAAAAAAGCTAAAACAAAACTGATACTTCATGCATTGTTGAACCATTATACAGAATGTTTGATTTATATTGTTAATAACATAAATATGTGATAAATAATTGAATTTTTATTCCTGATCCAATCATAAATTAGTGTTTTTAATCCTTTTTCTCAAAGATAAGTCCACCTGGTTCTCCAGATCAGAATTTTAAATAATCTCTTTGCATTTCTAGAACTCACAAATTTGTTGTATGTTTCTAAACAAATTTTCTATTGCAAACTCAGATGGCTCTCTTTTCAGCTCCACCCTTCATGGAAGGATGTCCAGCAATTGTCCTAAGATGTATAAAACAGGTTTTTTTAAAATGCTCAGATGTAATTTCAAAATTGGTTTTCAAATTACATCAGAAATCCAATGGTTCCATCTGGTTTTACTGGCAAAAATGTAATTGGAAAAACTTCTTTATTTTCTACTAGCAGTACGCTGTGTGCGTACTGTTAGTAGAGGACTTCCAACAACAACAACAAAAAAAACGCCCACAATGACACGAAAAAGTTTTAAAAACAAAATCAAAACAAAAGATACATGTTATTGATTTTCCCGCGATAATGACATTTTAATTGTAGAAAAACAGTACAGAGTATGTTAATCCAAAACAATATTAAAAAATTGCAACTTGAAAGTCATTATTATGCAGCAATGGTGTATCTAAGTTAGGCTGATGCAATAGAGTCCTTTCTCTCGATCGTAAAGCCACACTACCGTGAACTTTGAAGGTCATAACAGTACCCCCTTCGTCACCCCCCCCCCGGGGCTTGCACGAAAAGTTATGCCACATTTTATGCAGATGTTAAAGAAACTCTTTTAGCTCATCACGGAAAAATTTTCACATAATTCAGCGAATTACGTTAGAAGTTCAAAGCCAACTTATCACCCATGTTAGAATGTTCCAGCACTGCTTAATTTACGACTAAACCCTTGCATCCAACGAAATGATTTCAAATTATTCCTAAAGAAACATGCTAAAAAGTGAGGAGGGAATAATTCCAAAAGATGGCGCCAGAGAGTAGTAGTAGCGAGGGAGAAACTGGCCGTTTCGGAATAGAACTTCATTCAAAAAGAATTTTTCTAACCCTTTAAGAAAAAAAATTATTAAAAATGAACGGACAAAGATATTTTAACCGTTCTTGTTTAAATTAGAGATAAATATTTCTGTTGTTACCACAAAAAAAACTGAAAATCATAGCTTTATTAGAACGTTGGATGCGAGGAAATAAAAATTGAAAAAATTTTCTCGATTAAATTTTAAAATTCCGGCTTCGAGGTGCATTCAGTCACCATTAAGACTCCATGTATGCCAAATTTCAAGGCTGTAAGTGCAATAGATTCGTCTGTACATTGCAAACACACACACAAACATTGCTCTTTATAAGTATAGATGTACAAAGAGATAGACTCTGAATAAGGAGTTCAACTGTTCCATACACCTTCAAGCAAGGTCAAAGTCAGAAGATCAAGAACCAAAATTGTTATTTGAATTATTAGTCCTTTTGTGATTTACAACTCATGTTCAGAATACCAGATGAACTTATCTCTGACAGAAATGATTAAAAACACTAATTCATGAATTGGATCACTTTTTTTTTACTAAGCCTCAGCAAAAATGGACTGTGTTACTCTTATAAATAGATATGTTAAAATTCAGCACAAACACATGAAAGTGCTCACCTGTTGCTGGAAGGAGAGGGGCTACTGAAATCTGCAGCAGCTTCATTCGGTAGACTAGAAGTTTTATGCAAAGATGGTCCAATTTTAGCAATTTGAGGT
>BGPR01010761.1:0-51197 GCA_013235015.1 Araneus ventricosus
TGTCATTGGCTGCATTGCTCCGTTTGAAAAAAAACAACTTATGATTAATAAACAAAAGAGTATGGATTGAAAAATAAAATTAAAAATAATTATTTTAGACAACTCAGTGCCAATTCAAATAATAATAATGGGAAGAAGCCATAATATTAATGAACATGGAGTGTAGAAACACAGGAAAACAACAACTGGTACAATAAAAAAATTAAAAATCAACAAGTAATGCATGAAGTTTTAAAAAATGTAAGAACTTATTTTTATTTCTTTCTCTGTATATAACGTACTGCACAGTTCAAAAAATTGTCTCGAGCCGAATTAATGATACTTTAAATGTTATTCTTGCAACTCATAGGAAGCTAAAATCCCCATGAAAACCCAGAGAAGTTCGGCTAGGCAGAAATCTCTAAATTTTTCTTATTTCAGAATTCAGAACGAAACCGAAATTATATAAGTTGTAACATAGTTATATATATTATATATGGCAGAGTATATATAGGAAGAGATATTATATATTATATAGTATATATTAGTTATAGAGACATTATTATTATGAGTATATATATATATATATATATATATATATGTATATGTGTGTATATATATATATATCATGCACATGGATTTGATAATGTTGATATTAGCATCATTAAGATAGTTCCTTACATAAAAAATAGATTAAGGTGGGAAAGTTTTTTTATAGAATACTACAACACTATATATCCTTATGGACTTAATGTATTGTATTTTGGGAAAAACATTCTGCAAGTTTTAAAAGGTAATGAATCTCATTACTTTTATAAAGTAGAAGCTTCTAATATAGAAAAAAGACGTGGTAAATCTAGTATAGCTAGACACAAGAGAGATAATAGAGAACTTAACATTATTAATGAAGAATTATTGGTATTGTGTAAGAATTTTGATAAAGATTTTGATGTAGAAAAGATTAAACGATATATGTTTTGATTAAATAAAAAAGAAATAAAAGCTAGCAGAGAATTAATTATGAATAATAAGACAGACTCACATGGATGGGATTTGATTAGAGATATCTTCAAATTTATTTATAAAAAATGTAATTTATCACATAACACTACCAGTAAGAAAGTTATTGAATATTGTACTTTCCTTTTTATGAACAAAAAGTATGACAAATGTAAATTATCTGCTATATTAGATAAACATATTAATTGCTTCCCTATAAAAATATTAAAATTAAGCGTGCATTTAAATATAACACAAAATTAGGCAGAATGATTTTTAACTATAATAATATAAAAGAAAGTAATACGAGTGATGATTGCAAGTGTTTAAATTATAATGATGTCCTTAATAAAGATCATGGACATGTAATTACTGGAGATTTGAATATTGTTGGAAATGAAAAGCTTAGAGAATTAATGAGCAAAGGTACAAAGCATCGAATGGCTATAGCTAATAGTAATGAAATTATTAAAAATTAAATTAAAAAAGATATTGAGAAATTTATATTAAATATGGCAATAAAATATAGTCTGCCTCTAGAGGCATTTAATGAATATAGGCATAAAACTTTATTAGATCTTTTTAACTATAATTTTAAATCTAATGATTTTAATAGATATCCTGATATTAAAAACATATTAAAGAATTGCAAACAGATTTTGTAATAGTCTATATAGACAAAGTGCCCAGTAATTTTGCTATAATTTGTAAATATTTTTACAAAAAAATACTTAATGATCATATTATTAATAGTGACATTTATAAAGAGACAAAATTAGGTGAAAGAGAAATTTCTAATAGAATTCAAGCCTTCCATAAAAGATTGGGAATTTATTATATTAAAAATTTATCCTCACATCTTTCTTACACCAAAATTTCACAAGAGTCCTCTTAAATTTAGAAGTGTTACTAATGGCTGCAATTCTTATATTACGAAATCAGGCAAACTCTTGCAAAAATACATACAGACAGTGATAGAGAATTTAAATAAGTAAAAAGATACAATTATAGTAAATAATAGTGTAGAGATATTAAATGTAATTAAAGATGTAGAAATAACTAGTGTACATACTTTTGACTTCCAGGATTTATTTATAGTATAGATATTGAAGATTTAACTAATACCCTAGTAAATATACATAAAGATTATGATCTTAAAAAAGATATTAACATTAATAATTTTAAAAATCTTATTAATCTTGTTCTAAAAGAAAATTATATCTTTTTTGATAATAAGATTTTCCATCAAATTAAAGGATTACCTCAAGGAGGCCCAGCTAGTAATAGTTTAGCAAATATTTATCTTCACTACTATGAGAAAGATTTGACTAATTATAGCCATAGTATATTATTCCGCTATATAGATGATTTAATATTATTCAATAAAGAAATTGGCCTTAAGCCGCATATTGACTTCTATCCTGATTATTTAAAACTTACAAAAACTAATGACAATGAATTAGTTGCAGAATTTTTAGATCTAGATATTAACTACTAATCATACTAATCATAGATTATAAATTAGTAACAGCATTAATAAATTAGTAATGCATTTAATTTTCAAATTAATAAATTCCCTTTTTGGAATAGTAATCTTAGCATTTCTGTCTTCAAGAATTTAGTAAAAAATTATATAATTAGAAATAATAATTTTGTAACAGACATTGATATTAGAATTAAGAACATAAGAAATTTTTACTCCTTTACCCAGGATTATGGAATGCCTATAGGTTTTCTAAGAGCATATATAGATGGGAAATATTTATATATATATATATATATATATAGGTAATTTAAAATAAATTACTCATATTGGTTTATAAAAGAATATTTTTATTTCTTTGTTAGTGGGATAGTGTTTTCACTTATTCTACTCTTAACGTGTAGCTTTATTCAAATTTGGCTATTGAGTTATTTGTTTCAGATTTATTACATAGATGGCGCCAGGATCTTTCAAGTGAAAATTTCCTTTTTAATAGACATTTTTAACTATTTTCTGATATTTTCTAGACAACTAAATGTATTACAATTTTTAATATAGTTTTGAGAATTTTAATATAGGTATCTTACTAATTCATGATATCAAAAATTAATTATATTATTTATTCAATTATCCTGATTCATGGTAAGATTTTTGGTTGTGGCAACATGTGATGTCAATATGCATGGCGGGCTATATTGAAAGACATGAATTCTGGTAAGTTTAAGAGGAGACACAGATTAGTTTATGTTTAATGTAAAGTATGGGTATTTTATTGAATTATATATTTACTGTCTTTAGTACAATATCTTAGTACAATATAATGATATTTACATATTATATCCTGAATTTTAGTCATTTCTATATAGTCATGCTATATACTTAGGGTTAGTATAAGACTTTTCTTTCTAAATTCTTTCATTTTAGGGTAAATTACCCTGTTTGTTTTTTTCAAAAACAATAGTAACAGGGATGGTTTGTACAGCAAAATTAATTTAACCTGGCTAAAGCTTGTCCACAGCCAAGCTGATATATTAATTGTTGAAAACTCCATTTACTTGGATTGCCTATTTCATTATTTTTAATAACAACAGTGTTCTTTCACTTGTTGACATATAATGTTTAAACTTGATTTTTGTTTATGGTAGCTTTAGTAATTTCAATTTATTAGATTTTATTTAAAATTGATGTATTGTTCAAATAATGATTTTTGGTATAGGATTTAATTCTTGTTTACTTTATTCCTATATGATTATATACTAGTTATATATATATATATATATATATATATATATATATATATATATATATATATATATATATATATATATATATATATATATATATATATATATATATATATATATATATATATATATATATATAAGAGCATAAATATTGTATTCCTTAACCGTAAGATGATTCCCATGCCAGAGATTGAGTCATACCAATCAGCATAGTTGAGATAAAAATATAATAGTAATATTGAATCTTGATTCACATTTGTAACTTTTCTTTTCCTTCTAACTTCTTTCAACATTTCATTCGAAATAGTATATCAGATTTTAATAAAAATTTCGAAATTAAAACGCGTTTCAATCTGTTCGAGACACCCACTATAAAGATTTTTCGGAAGGCGTATTTTTATCCAAATTATTATGATTTTATTAGTTATTTCCAAAACAAAATGTCCTCATTTTTTAAAAAACTTCTCTTTTGTTTCACTACTAGAGAAACACTGAATTTTTCTGGAGGTTTTTGGGGCAATAAAATCTAAAAAGAGGGCTTTGCATTTTTACTCTAATTCTACTTTACCTAGTATCGGGTTTCGTATTGAATAGCACTGCGACAGAAACCTACTGAATACCTTCAGAAAACGGACTGGAATCTGCCTTGAGCCCTAGAGCTACAGCATTTTTCGTTCTGCAGAGGATTCAAACAATATTCTGAACAGTTTACAAACTATGCCTGTTAGTTTCTTAAATGTATGCGATGAGATCTTTTGTGAAGATCTGTTTTTCTTCTTCAAAATATACGAAAATCATTTATTTTCCTGAGTATTTTCTACTTTATTTGAGTTATTCCTACCTTCTTCCATTGTTTCGTGTTATGTTTTTGTAAGGTTTAAAGCTGATGGTCGCGCAATTATTAAGCTTCATCAAACATATAAAAAATATGTCTGTAAAACATATAAAAGAGAAGCATAGAAAAAATATGTCTGTAAAACATATAAAAGAGAAGCATAGAAAAAATATGTCTGTCTGACATTTGATTAATCCATGGGGGAGGAAAGAATTTAAAGTTGTTCGGGTTATGGCATTCGCATAGGTCCTAGGGCCCTGCGGTGGAAATTGTTGCACTCATCCACCTTGCACCCACCCAACTGGTTAGATAAACCTTGAGGTTATAGGCACCAGGAGTGAGGGATGGCATCATGTCATGTCTGACGTTTGAGGAAATATTTTGAAATAGTGAAATCAAATTTTTGAATCAAGATGTAAACTAAAAAGCTTTAAAAATTAATTTTTAGTACATTAGCGATAAAAATTATCCTAAATAATGAGAAAGATATTAAAACTATTAGTGTTGTTGATAACAAATAAATGCATGTATCTTTACCATTTAATATTTTTTAATTCAACATCTTGAATCCAAATCATGCTATTAACTTTTGTAAAAAAGAGAAAACTCCGGATATAAGTAATTGAAACTCATACGATGAATTTAAATATAACAAAGTTATTTCATACTTTTCCACACAAAATTACAACTGTTCTGTCCTCTGGAGTGACACTAATGTGAAATAGTTTTAACTTGTTTCAAAAATTTTACAATTCAAAAACGACTTAACTGAGTAAAGCATGTATTTAAAGTTATCTTTTTTCAGTTTTGAACAGGAAAAGTATTCAAGAACATCGAAGTGTGGCGAAAAAGTCTATTTGTAATATTCCTCGTATTCGTTTGCAGTATATTCGAAGTCCAAACTCTCGTGTATAAGATAAAATCCACAGAATGTTGTAGGGGATATATTTTGCAGATTCTCATTGAAAAAAGCATTTGTATACTTTTATGATATGTTTGTTTCGAAATATGTTAAGTATTTCATAAAAGTATCTTGTTTTATTTATAGCGTATCTTTTAATTGAAGGGAATGGAGGATGCCTCAAAAAATACCCCACTTCATTGATGACTCAGATCAGTAAAGTTGCTAAGTGATATTCCAGGCGAGAGATTTATAAACAAGGATTTATTTCACAGTGCAAAAATGAAATTGTCGGTTGGAACATTAAAAAAACATTTAAATCAAAAATGGATCTGCAGATAGACACATCTCGTATTGAAGAGTTACCATTCACATAAGTATACTTGGGCGAGCAGAGGAATCCATTCAGTGAGGAGCCGAAAAGAATCATCGGTACATTTAGATCTGATTAGCTGATGATCAACAAGCCGCGTACAACTTCAGATGAAGGAAATCAGTTGAAAGGCTCCAACTCTGTTCAGGCAAGACGGCTATCATCTGTAACACCACAGAGGCTCATATATCACCGATGCTGCTTGCATTCACTCCTCTCGGTCTGGGTCTTGGTCTGGTCTGGTCTGGTCGGAAATGGCAAAGGCGCTCCTATATACACTTAGATGAATAGTGCGCGCGCAGAGCTGCACCTTTTTAGCATCCTGCATGGAAGAATAAAATTCCACCTGCCTCCTCATGGCAAAGTGAGAGGTGAAAAACGTGAAGGTTTGAGAGGCAGCCACATAATCTTCACCTGGGCATAACAGAGCCAAAAGAAGCATTTGTGACACAAATATCAAACCAAAACGAAATGAAAATATATTTATAGATCCTCTAGATCATAATACTTCTCTTCCCGTTACCAAGTTTCATTATTTTTTAGTCTACGCTATCTTCTGAAAATCTTTTTCATTAAGGGTCGCTGAATTTTGATCAGAATTCTTATTAGATGTAATCATAAATACTCAGAATTGTTATGGGATGTATTGGACAGACCATTTGAACTTCAATAGCTAGTTTTTGTCAGATCAGAAGTTCTAAAACAGAAAAAATAAGTTATTTGAAATGACAGCTTAAAGGAAAAAAAATAATATATAGTCGCCTATCATATATAATGTATTAGGGATTTTAATATACCCCATCAAATTTTTCCATCTGGTAAATTTTACAATTTTTTGAAAAATGAAGAAAAGCACTTTTCATGTACCCATCCGTCACCGAAATACCTTCTTAATTTATAAATATCAGTGAAAACCTAGTTGAAATGAAGTCACGTTTGCTTACCCCTTTCTAAGGCAGTGGGAATATCATTCCCAGCAAATTTATCAATTTTTAAAAGCATATTTTTAAGTTGGCGTAAGTTCTCGCCAAATTTTTCAATGAATCAAAATCCTAGATGTTCAAATTTCTTATCTCAAACGATTAATAAGTGTCTTGACATGGTAATTAATTATTAATTAGTAAAACTAATTAACAAAAAATAATGTCACCTAATAAGCTAAACGAATTTCTTTTCTTAAATTAATCTCAATACCTAAGTTATTTTATTATTCCACTACTAGAGAAAAATGACCTCATAAAGGATAAATGTATTATGGTTATACCATTATTTTGTATAGATCTATGAATAGCCCATCCGGGCTGTGCATAGAAGGCATTCTCAGTGTGCTTTCTGTTTGCTATACTTGTTTCCTTTATAAATTCCTTTCGATTCCACCAGGGACACAATTTTTCAGCAATTGCGACAGTCAAAAGTCACCTAGATTCATTACACGAAAACGAAAGCGCATTGTAACATTGAAATTATTTAACATTTATTGAACTACTAGCCGCCTTCGGTAACAAGCGTTTACGCCGGGAGTATAATTTCAACTCCCGGCGTAAACGGACATTCTTATTATTTTATATTCATGGTTCCCTTAACAACGTAAGCAGATCGTTGGAGACATTTAACCCATGTTTTTTTAGTGGCCTCGCACCTGTTCTGTTCATTGTCTGCATAAATGTCCCTAATGGAGTCAAATAACTGACCATATCATGTAACATCTAATTGCAAGTTGTCAGCACTATCTTAACTTTCTTCTTTCTCTTGAAAAATGTACATTTTCTGAATAAAATCATGTTGAAAAAGAATGAAAACACAGCATCCATAATCATTTACTGGATATATATATATATTTCTTCATTTACCTAATATCTCAAAGAGCTTGGTTTACAGATTCCACACAAATTTTAAAGAAATAAATATGAAAGCAAAATGTAATAGGATATGACCCTCGCTTTTTACAATGAAAGAGAAACATGCAATTAAATATTTTTTAAACATTGAAAACGGTGTGAATTGCGTTGCAATAATGAAAACATATTGTTGTAAATTATGCCAAAAAATATTTTTAAACTTTAGTAAAATTGGAAAACATTGTACGGCAAGTTAATTGATATCATTGAAAAGGCAATTTTTTGCAATTTCAGATGGTGTAAAAATAATTTTTGTGCTGTAATATATTCGGAAGTTATTAAGACCAAACGCTAAAATCTCGATTAATCTTTAATTAACTAAAATTCTAATTAAAATTTTTAAAAAATGCCCCAAGTTTGACAGTCCCACCCTCTAAAGAGTATTCGTGCCGAATTTCATAGCTCTAGGTCCAGCGGTCTGTCCTTTAACTCTATGAGCCCTATCCTGCCTCAAACGGCCCCATTCGACAGAGGCCGGACTCAGGCAGTCTCCTGCGCCTGAGTGAATTTTACGGGAGAAAAGTTGTTCCTTTCTTTGTGTACAATTGATAGCCCAAACTTGGGTGTCGTCCTCCTGGAATTTCTGTAAAGAAAGGAAAGATTTCATTCTGTTTTCGTGAACGGAAATTTACTTAAGTTTTTGAGGTACTGGAATTCTCACTCTTGCCGGGTTCAGAGAGTTAACGCGTCACACACACGCGCAAACACCCATGCACATTCTCCTCTATTATCAGTACATATTACATTATTGAAAAATTATATTTATTATTATTATAAATATTATAAAATTTCATTATATTGAATATTGAAAATATATGAAATTGAGAAACTATATTAAATATTATAACATTTAGTAAAATTATTCTGTCGTCTCCAAAGTCAGTAGGAAACAGTTCAATCCCTTGAGAAACGGCATTTGGTATCATACCATCTTAAAGGACGACAGTAATTTTTAAGTGTACTCATTTTGTAAGGCAGAAATTACTTCCGCTGAGGAAGTTCGCAATAATAGCCATTGATTAAGGGTCTTTTACAATTCCTTTTTGGGTCTCGAGAATGATTTCCTCAATGTAAAGGGCTTCAAAAATGAAATCTGTAATATATCGAAACTATGAAGTCAGGTAATCAAAATGCCAAACTGGGTCATGCACAATAATGAGATTTACAATTCTGAATATTAACTTCTCCGTCAAGGAATAATTGCTCCTAGTCTGACCACAAAATTTCAAAAAGCCATACAATTGCATGGGGTTTTAGCAATTATTCTCACAAAAAACCGGCTGTCAAAATAAGTTCATTGATGAGGGCCTTTGGATTGCAGTTTTTGAGAAATGTGGATCGTTTAAATATAGCATTTTTAGCCGCGTTGGCCTCGAAGAATCGTTTGCGATTCGAAACTCGATTCTACGGAAGAACCTCAGGCTATATGGGCTTGGTGTACATTAAGTATTTCATTGACTGATTGATTTCCTGTTCCTGTGGTGCAGAAGATTGCAGAGGGGATGCAGATTTATGTCTAGTCTTCGTTAACCAAACACGGTTCAAAATTATTGGGTCCTACCCGAAATATCTTTCGGAAATCTTCAAAACTAAACATTAATCTAACTAAACGGGTTAAAATAAATCTAACTAACTAAACTTCAATTCGATTGCAGAAACGTTTGGCCTTGGACAAATTCAAGTGAAACCTTTTGACCACTTTTCTAGGAATATTGGAAGATCATATTCAGATGGACTTTTATTTCCAATCCTTCCATCATCTTCCTACAGATGCACCCTGCTCCGCAGTATCTTCATATTCAGTAATTACCACATCCAAAGGATTCTTTGAAATAAGCCATGTTTGCTATTCTGTTAAACGTCGATATTTTTGCATCTAAACTATCGCCAAAACGTTCTTTTCATAATCGAACAATATCTTCGCTGTAGTATATTGTATTTAAAAACATTTCTTATTTACTATTTCTAATTTGTATGAAAAGCAATGTCTGGTGATACAAATGAAACTATAATTTTTATTGCTACTTCCATAGAACGTATACACAGAATTTCAACCCAAGTCGTTCTCCAGAACGGGATCTGCACATGTCTGAAGGAAAATTTTAATTTTAACCAACCTGCATATAAGTAACAAATATATTAAAATAATAATAATGATTCAAAGTTAATTACGATTTATTGAAATATATTAATCTTCATTAATAAAAACAGATAACAAAGCTTTTTTGATTTGCTGCGAGCACTTTATATCACTTATTTCAAATTTAAAGCTAAGGTATTTTATACTATCGATAAAATATGTATTTTAAAATGTTCTGCGTATAATACTTTAATTATCATGATTACCATTTTCTGTGCTATTCTATAATTTTTAAGAAAATGCGTTTCATTCAACGTAATTAAACTGGGAAGAATAATTTTTACGCTAAATCTGAGTAATTGAAGTACTAGGTAAATTATAATTATTCTTTTCACATTTTAAACATATCTCTTAATTTTAATTAACACAGTATTACTTAATAAATGCAGAAGTCTACTACAGATACAGTCTACTACAGACAGCAGAAGTCTACACAGTATTACTTAATAAATGTTTCATCTATATTCAATTCAAGTACAAAAATGGATGGAATGTGGTGCATGTCTTACTAGAATACTTAATTGAAGTAACTGAATTTTTCTCTTTGCGATACCGCTTTATGTTTCTTAACCTTTTTGCGGCGCAGAGTACCAGTTGATGGCACACCTAATTTCACTCGCCTCTCAACCGTTAGATTCAACTATAAATGGAAAATATTAGGTTTAGGATAGGCTAATAGTAATCCTTTTAAAATGTATATAGCATTCTTATTCTAATTTCACTCGCCTCTCAACCGTTAGATTCAACTATAAATGGTAAATAATAGGTTTAGGATAGGGCTAATAGTACTCCTTTTAAAATGTATATAGCATTACTATTCTTGGAATTTTAATTTATGCTTTTCTGTAAGAGTCAACAATATTTTTTGAGTATATCAAGGTGGCTGTAAGGGGGTTCTCATATGAGGGGGTGACCCAAAGGGGGACTCCTCCTACCCCCCTCGGAAAGAAGTATGTTTTTTTTAATTTTTGTAGATTCTATGTCTAGACAATAAACTAAACCCATTAATGATGCTTTTGCATCATATCTCCAAAACTTTCATGCCTTGCACCGCAAAGGGTTAATATGTAATCCCTTTTGAAATCAATTTTCACATAAAATTTTGGATAACATTATCTTAAAGCGAATAGAGAATAAAGAAATCACGAACTCAGGTAAGGGTTATAGGCTGGATACTATTTGCAAATTGAGTTATGTGAAATGCATGATGCAAAAATCACTCAAAAAGCTCCACAGGGCAGGCGTAAAGCTACAATATTTGTCTTGTAGTTTTTTGTTTGGTAGTAAGATGCTCAATAAGAAAGCGAGATCCAAAATGATGATTAAAAGTTAATCGAAATTGTACAGTTATTACTCAAAAAATTTGGAGCTTATTGTTATATAAAAAATATTTTTACTCCGATACAAAATTCAAAATGTTATCCGTTCAGAGATACCTATCGTAATTCCATGCATTTTTTTTCTAGTTTTTATAATTTATTAAATTTTTTTGTATATTTTAGAAGAAGTATTTTTCATTGTTTTATAGTCAGTGAGTTTATAAAAACATGCATTGCGAGCATATTAAGGACACATTGTGTGTGCACGTTCTCGTAGCTATAATTAAAGATAAATTTTTGAAAATAATATAAAGAGGTTCGAATAAGGCCTAAACCTTTGTCATGATACGATATTTTGAACTAGAAGATCGAATATCTTTCTTTATTTCATAAAACATATAAAAATTTTTATTATTATACACTCCTGCTCAAAAAATAAACAACACACACGAAAAGACGCGGTGCACATGCAAAACGGTGAATTAAAACACAAATTTACATATGAGGTAGAGGTTGCATCGCCGAATGCAAATTGGCAACCAACTTAGCATAAAACACAATCCCGTGGTTACACCGCAACTCCTTAAAAAGGGGCTTGCCGGACCTATGCTTCAGTTGGCAAGCAGCGATAGTTCCGCGGAATCCGAGATAGCGAAAGCGGAAAGCATGAGTAGAAGAAACCATTTGCATGATGAGTTGCATTGGAGAGCTGTCGGTATGTTGCAAGCTGGTGCAAGACAATCTGCGGTTGCCAGAGATCTGAATGTACATCGTTGTGTCATCCATGGTTGTGGAATCATTACCAAAGGGATCAATACGCCAGTAGAAGACGTGGGTCTGAACGCTGGAGAATCAACACAACGGCAGACGACCTCTACCTGTTGCAATGTACCAGACGCCGGAGGACACTAACAACGCGAAAGCTGGCGTCGCAGCTTTCTGCTGCTGCAGGAAGGCCCATATCCCGCCAAACTGTGTCTCACGGACTGTATGAAGGAGGACTGTTCGCACGACGACCTGTTGTTGTGTGCCTTTGTCCCCAGCGCATGTCAGACCGCGGTTGCTTTGAGACCGTGAGCATCGCAGTTGGGAACCAGAGCAGTGGGGATACATACTCTTTACGGATGAGTCTCAATTTAATATCCAGAACGATGCCCTAAGGGCAATGTTATGGCACGCTATGGGGTCGAAAGAGACCATTACAGAGGTGGCGGGTTACTTATCTGGGCAGCAATGAACGACCGAACCGACCTCTAAGTGTTCGCTGGGAATATCGTCACAGCTGTCCGATATCGCCACGAAATTCTACACCCTCTTGTGTGGCCTTTTATCGCTGCAATGGGCACCGACGCGATATTTATGGACAATAATGCCCGATCACATAGAGCACGATTGATGCGGAATTATCTGGGGAGTGAAACCATTCCACAGATGGCGTTGCCCGCTAGATCACCGGACCTGAATCCCATAGAGAGTATGTGGGACATTTTTGGAAGACGGAGTGCAGGTCGTAGTGTGCCTCCAGGAGCTCCATCAAGTCTTACTACAGAAATGGACATTACTGCCACAACAAGCGATCAACGACACTATTGCCATCGTGCATCGACATTGTTAAGCATTCATTTCAACTAGAGGGTATCATACCCGTTATTAGCGTGTGGTTCCCACTGCACATTCTGCCCACCAATTTGGGCCGTCGAGCCGTAATATATGTGTTTTTGTTTGCCTTTGATTATTGTTTGATATGTGGTCTAGTAATGCCACACCTACCTCGTGTACAACTTCCATGCATATCCATTAAATAGTTTTTGTTTTATTCAGAGTTTTGCCTTTTTGCTTAGTTTTTGAGCAGGAGTGTATTAATATCAAATCAACAAATACTCCAAAGAATCAACAAACCTTCATTTGTCCAGTAATTCAGCGATTTTCTCCTTTTGTAGCACTGAGAGATTCTTGAGAGAGAGAGCACTTTCTTACAGACAGAATTGAAAAAGCTCACTTGAGCTATTTCTAGAATGTAACAAGCATCTTATGTGGACAATGGGATTTTTTCAATGCTGAGCAAATATCAAAAATTGTTAAAGAGCCCTGGTAACAATGATATAGAAAGATTGAATATTAGTAAGAGGGCAGCTAAAGAATAATTGATAAAGGATGAATAGAATTTTCGAAATAAATGAAATGGAAAATTTACGGATGACCAAAGACACTTAAAAGTCTTTTGTATTTCTTTCAGTCAAAAGTCCATGTGTGTAAACAATTTTGGGTTAAAAGGTCCAAGAAGAGAACCCAAGAATAATAGGCTCTTGGAATTTATGGACTGTTCTTGATTTTTCGACATTGTTAGATCTGAGAAAGAATATAATGGTATACGAGTTTTTGTCTTTTGTTTCTTGTTTGTTTTGGTGTATATATATATATATATATATATATATATACATTAAGCGTCAAAACTATAAGGGACGAATTTTTTAATACAATAATAATTTTAATTAATGATTTGAACCTATATAATATTAGTTTATAGTAAAATTAGTAGGGATGGTCTTAGCTTTTGAAAATTTGAGTGTTTCGTTAACGCAACGTCAGCGGAATAAGAGTACTGATTTTAAATGAATTGAATTTAACATTTGAGGAAATATCTTAGAGATGAATGCTAGAAAGCTGTTTTATTTATTTTGTGTTCCGTAAAACTTTAAATCACTTAACAGGTAATTAATTCATTATGAAACATTAAATTTTTTTTCTTTTAAAAATAACTGATTATTTGCAGTAAATAACTTCTAGCACAAAATGTTTCACTACAATCATTAAATACACTATACTACAACAATCAAACCTTGCTTATTATGTAGTTCACTGTTGGCTTCAGACTTTATAAACCAGTGGGAGTAGTCTCCCCTAAACTTTCTCGTATACTTCCCCAGAAAGGTGCTGTTTCTCCTTCCCCCGTGTAGATAAAAAAAAATTCGAACCTACTGTAACCAAGGATTCAATGATTATGAGAAGGTTTTCCATTGTAGATTATAGTGATTGTAAAATATTTAGGTAAAGAATCAAATTCAAAGAGATGCCTACCGATAAAAACGCATCTATGACACATTGCTAGTTGCACTCTTGGCGGCTCAAGGCCAAAGTGACGTAATTCGCTCCATAGCCTCCGTGTGCACCGAGATTTCTACCAGTAGCATGCGTACTGGTAGCCAGTACGTACGCTTTTTTAACCGATTGAAACGAAATTTGGGCACAGATCTATAATTAATATTAGCAACCGTTATAACCAATTTTTATTCATCTAAGCCGAAGGGTTTAGGAGATATAATTTTTACAAGCATGCGATTATACAGTCAGACAGACCATCAACCCTTCGACGGATTTCGTCCAAAATTTGATACGAACCTACATTCATGATGATAAAACTGTGTACCAAATTTTATCAATCTAGTTATTCAAGTGTTTGAGTTATAGAGTCCACATGAACGCGGACAGAGAGACAGACTTCCCGTAGATAGATTGTGTCTAACATTTTATAGAAATCTACAAATTATGTGTAAAGATCACATACGAAATTTCATCCCCGTAGCTCTTATAGCTTTCGAGTTATCGTGTTCACAGACAGACACAATTCCCAATTTTTTTTTTTCGGACTCAGGGAGGTCTAAAAAGTGGAGATTCGTCAAAATTTCAAGTTCGAATTATTTGACGATTACAATACTTTCTCTTTGTATACTTCGTATACGAGAAAGTAAAAAGGGACCGACTTCCCAATATAATGGCTTTTGAATACTGAACATACTAGGTCTTCCTGTTTCTGATCTATATCTGGATAAATCTCAACTTCCGTCTCAAAGAGAGTTTCCAAATGAAATAATGCAATTTCACGTGTAAAATCCAAGAGTGATTTCTTTTACTTTCAGTAATAAGCAATCTTAATAATTCTGACACATTCCTCAAGGTTACATCACCGTAATTAGTTAATATTGGAATTTCTAAATTTTTTCATGGATTCCTTATCTTGTAATTCGCTGCTAAATTTTCGTATAAATCAACTCTTCCCACCTTTGTGTTATACCATTGAATAGGAAGAGACTGTGCTAAAAACCCTTTTCAACAACGTTATTGAATAATGGGCATGCAGCATTGTGAAGCATTATTATGATTATTCCAGATATTATCATTTCTTTTTCTTCACCTCGAACCTTTGTATTTTCTGGAGAAATAACACGAAAATCTATTTAATTCTCTACATCATGATCAACTTTCTTTGAAGAACATCTTCTAATGTAAAATACATCGTTTTAGGCATTTCTTTGCTTGCCGAAGGAGCAGTCTTTCCTTTAATTTATACTTCATCTCATGACAATTCAAATTATGGGGTTATTTTCCAAGGAGGCTATCTCGTATGTTCGAAATGAAAATTAATCGAAACAAACAAATCAAAATATTCTGTCATCAGACGTCATTATTCATATCTACATATCAAATTAATTCAAGACGAAATATTATGAATACCAGTAAAGAAGACCATAGGTGAAGAAGATCATAACCATAGAATAGGTCTTAAAGAGTAATTGGCGGGAAATAATTTTATGCCGGACAAGACATTCTCGAGACACTGAAGAACAGTTTATTCCCTCGTTTGTCATTTATTACGTCTCAGATAAAAAAACAATATATATGTGTGAAGAGAAAGATGGGAAAAGAGAAGGAAGCAGAAAGACCGCTGGAGAAGCGGTACTTGTGGAGAAGAAAATGAAAAATAATCCTTCTGCTCAGATAATATGACATAGTTCTAGGAGAAGAATGATCAGAACTCGCAGCCTTTGCATAGGAATTCGGCGCCAAGAATCCATCGATTCTTGGACAACCGATTGCTATGCAGACCGAAGAGAAAAATTTTCTCCACAAGAAAGGAAAGATCTCGACAGAAGCTCTCGCTGGTTTGAAAATCTGCGGAGGTCTTTTATGGGAAGGCAGAAAAAATAAATGACGTCATGGTAATCGAATTCAACACGAGACCACCAACCACAAGTTGGAAGAGATGAATGGTTTGGATAAAATGCCCGTTTTTTCCAGATCTGATTTTTTTTATTGGTTCATGTATCGGGTACTATTCTATTCAACATACACAAACCAGGTTATTTGTTTTTTCGAGAAAGTATCCTATTAAAAGCTTTTTTTGTCGAAAATATCTACTTCAGATAATCGAATATTTGCAAAATGTTTTCAATTTTCCTTTTGTCAAAATGTTTGTTTGAAATATTTCAGCGATTTTTAAGCAATATCTCAGATGTTAAATGAATGAATTGCACGTCATTTCTTCACATAATTTAAATTAAAACATTTTTGCTTGACTAGATGTGCAATTCATTTCTAAACTGTTTAACATTCATTTTTTTATATCGAACTATTAACCCAGTTTGATATTGAGTATTATTTTTTGAACTTCAGTAACATGATATTAAATTGTCATTCTAAAAAAGTGGAAAATATACATAAAGAAATATATATTTGTGAAAAAAATTCAACAGCATTTTATTAAAGAATGGGCTATAAATATTTAATACAGATTTACGATCGTTTCATAAAATTAAATGCACAAAAATTGAAATCATTTTTAAAGTCGTCTAATAAGATTTATTTAGTGAGTATCTAATTTATACTCAACCACGAAAACTTCGGGAAAAATTATCCTAATGACTCCACATGTAACTTAAGTTTTCGCAAATAGAAACCAATGTGCTCGCTCGATATGAAAATAAAATATTAAATCTCCATGCTTGACTCTAATTAAATATTTTCGTAAGTATACATCTTTGTGATATAAAGTTCCTAATTTTAAGATCCATCGTTTTATTCTTTGATTAAAAATATTCGCATGAAGCTTTATCAGAATCCTGTTATTAGCCATATTTTAGCATCTTGTAAAAAAGAGAAACATGAATTGAAAAAAATTAATTAAAGCTATCTATTTAAGATTTAATTTATTCGTTTTTTAGCCTGAATCAGATTCATTCAGATATTTTTTCTTCTTTTATTTTACAACTCCATTCTGAATAAATCTGTGTCTTGATTTCAATAAACGTGCTTATTTCTTTACAGAAAAGTACGTGATATATAATCATTTCTATTTGTCTTCTATTCGAATTATTCAACTTACATCAACAAGTATTTGTGTGGTCTTTTTTCTGAATTTAAAAATCAAAATATTTGTTATGCCGTAAAAATAAATTACTTTCAATTTATATCATGACATATTTAAATTTTCCTTTAATAGTTTACCTACAGAGTCATTATTTAAATCTAAAGAAATTACTGTTAGTATTATATATGCATTTCCATTTGCTCTGATACAATTCTGTATTATTGCTTTGTTTATTTAAATAAATTGTGTTGTTAAATCGCTGAGATAATTCTAAAAGAAATTGCGTTCGATACATTGTACTTTCTTAAACATATTTTAGCGTCTTATAAAAATGCAGAAACATCAATTGAAAAAAAAATAATTAAAGCTATTTATTTAAGATTTATGTTATTCCTCTTTTTAGCCTGAATCACATTTATTCATATATATATATATATTTTACAAGTCCAATCTTAATAAATCTGTGTCTTGAAAATTCTAATATTTCAATAAACGTGCTTATTTCTTTACAGAAATCACGTGTTTTCTAATCATTTCTGTTTGTCGTCTATTCGAATTATTCAACTTACATCAACAAATATTTGTGTGGTTGCTTTCTTCAATTTAAAATTCAAAATATTTGTTATGCCGTAAAAATAAATTACTTTCAATTTATATCATGACATATTTAAGTCTTCTGTTAATAGTTTACCTACAGAGTCATTATTTAAATCTAAAGAAATTAATGTTAGCATTATGAATGCATTCCCATTTGCTCTGATACAATTCTGTTTTATTGCTTTGTTTATTTAAATAAATTGTGTTAAATCGCTGAGATAATTCTAAAAGAGATTGCATTCGATACATTGTACTTTCTCAAACCCTTTTATTTCTTCATATATGTACATATAATTTTTTAATACACAATTTAGGTTGAAGTAAACATTTTCTTACATTTATATATATAAAAGAATATGTTTTCTTTGGGCCGCAATACTTCCATTCGAAATTCTTATCAATTGGTGTGAGTACAGCGGTGTTGGAATTTCAAGGTTTTTAACTGCTAAAACCTCACGCCCGATCGCTCTTCTTGCACAAAATAATGAAACCTATAAAAAGTGAAATAAATGAAATATCCGTGAGGATAGAAGAAACAAAAATATTTTGGAAACTAATAACTGAAGCAATCAAAATCAAAACTCACCGATTTAAGTCGATCGAATTTAAAAAATTCAAATACAACGATTGCAACATGAAACAAAAAATAATGAAAAACAAATTATATTACTATTCCAAATTTCTTTAACGAAGTCCCCATTCCTGCTTCATAAATAAATAAATCTACGATTTCTTACTGATATTTTCTTCTTAAAAGTGAAAAATAGTCTCTTGTTTACAAGATTTCTTTATAATTTGCTATTAATTCATGTACTATAGTTAGATTAAATATGTACATTATAGCTAGTTGAACTATAAGTAATTATTGTAATTTAGATGAGAATTATACATGATTTATATGTCTTATGTAAGCTCTTACTTTTAAAGTAATTTTTCTCCAATACTATTACAGCAGTTGAATGTAAGGTTCTAACTAGTTATCTTCATTAGTCGCAAAACAGTCAATACATCCTCGTTCTGTTTGCATATGAAATTTTTTTTTTCAAATGCTAATAATTTTTTTCTGTAGCATTTTCTTTTGTATTTCTCGATTCATTTCTTGATCTCTTTGCAAAAATCAATGCTTTCAGCTTATTAATAAATGAAATACGTTTTATAATTAAGTTAATGTTTGTTAGCATAACTTAAGTGCTATTAATATGATGGCCGAACCACCTGGTCAAAGAAGGCGTCTAGTAACAAATAATTGAATAACTGAATTCAATAGCTACACATATTTTACTCTTAAAATAAATCAGTAAAATGATCATTATAATATGGGAAGCACACCCAAATGTAACCATAGATTTAGAATTTATAGAAACCGTTTAAAAATTCAACTACACATATAAAACATCATTCGAAAATCTAATTCTGGAGCAGAAATTATTTCATGTTTAAGATCCAGCCAAAGCGAGAGAATAAAAACATTCTATTATCCACAAGCCGCGAAAACACATTCTGACTTTTCAAACATTAAGTTAGCGAAATCCCTGACTTAAAAACGCATCTGACAAAACATTAGCTTCTTTACAGAAGAAAGACATTTGATTTAAGGATTTGATGAAGCAATCAAATAGATTTGACATTCATAACAAAATGGGGTAGGATTGTTTGGAATCATTATTAACTCAGAATCACTGAAAAGATACTTGTTTCGAATTTTTAAGGGGACATACGACTGTTAAACCTCGAAAATTTTCGATTTTGTGAAAAAATTCTAATATTTCCCTGCATTTTCTGAACAACTTAAAACAATTCGCTTTGAAAAGTTCCCATATTTATGAAAGTTATGACGGAAAATGTAACAGCTCTTCAACGTAAACATTGAATGTGGTCATATCCTTAAAGCGCTATATCTCAAAATGTGTTTTATTTATATTGCGCGCACGATATCTCAAGAACTATTGAATATTTGTACATAAATTTTTTACCGAACAGGCATTTTGCTATGTTCTACAAATCGAACCACATTTTTGTACATATTTCTCCAAAGAAGTTTTTCTCGGGGGATAGAAAAGTTGAAATTTTAGCTATTTTTAATTGGCATATTGGTTTTATTTTAAATTGGTATATTAAATAGAAATGAAATTTAAATGTTAATAAATTGTGGTTCAGTTTCTTAAACAGGATGTTTGGATTACTTATATACTCAAAATATTGCGTTTAGATAAATATTTTATTCGTAACCATGCGCGCCAGGTGACTATCTCATTTTTTCTCCAAAAATTATACCCATATTTATTCCTCTCTCAAATAAATGCATATGAATATGAAAGTTTCAATATGTGTTTGCTATAAGAGAAAGAAGAGATATTTTTCTAGAAAAAAGGGAGTTTGTGAATTGCATTGTTTCAGAGATATAATGTATAGAATTTGACAGTTTTCCACCATTTTTTCGAGGTTTAAGAGTCGTATGTACCCTTAAAATTGTGTAATAATCATTTTTTGCGATTGTATTGTCGGCAGTTCTAGCGATAAATCGCCAAAATTTCTTCACCTGTTTTGTTAATTAATATTCTGTTAAAGTTTTCTAAAAAATCACACCAAGAGGCATATTACCATACTTCAAAGACTATTCGAGACAATTATTGTATATCTGCGTGGAACGATCATAGCGGCAACAGGCAGACACACAAACACCCGCTCATACATTTACTTTTATCATTAGTATAGATTAAAACGTATTATTCAAAAAATAGCAAATAACTTTTTAATGTG
Organism: Araneus ventricosus; assembly: GCA_013235015.1. Classification (NCBI taxonomy): domain Eukaryota; kingdom Metazoa; phylum Arthropoda; class Arachnida; order Araneae; family Araneidae; genus Araneus; species Araneus ventricosus. The sequence continues at coordinate 20,674 of BGPR01010761.1, forward strand.
AACGAGATACATTTACAATGATTTGCAAAGAAGAATGGTTTCTTATACATTTTTCTAACATTGCATAACAGATGCAAAAGTGATAGTAAAAGAAAGACCCTTGCTTATGTATTGAAAATATCTTCCACTGCCAAATCTTTTTCAAGAGTGCTTTCAATTCTTACCATTTTTGACACACATACTTTTGCACTCTGTGTGGAAGAAAAAGAAAATTACAAACCTCTTTTTATTCGCCCGAACTCTTTATGTTTTCTCTCAAAGGAATCAAACAAAACTATGAAGAGATTAAGTATTTTGGATCAAAGGTCCTCTGAGAATCCTTTAAATTAAATTATGCGCTTTAGTTTGGAACCAAATTAAGACAAGATACAGATACTGAACATTATTTTAAAGCGATGATAAATATAACCAGCGGGAGTGGTCTCCCCTAAACTTTCTTGTATACTTTCTAAGTGGAGATTCGTCAAAATCTCGAGTTCGAATTTTTTTGACGATTACAACACTTTCTCTTTGTATACTCAGTATACGAGAAAGTGAAACAAACAAACAAACCTGAAATCAAATATAAGTTGCCACGTTTCAAAAAATATTACTTTGAAGCAGGTGCGATAAAATAGGCAATGCAATGAATACTAAATTCTGAAAATTCTGCTTTGGAATTGAATTCGCAAGGAAACAATTTATACTACCACAAACGTAACAATTGCAGAGGCGTGTAAATAAAAGATTTGCTGAAATAATGAGATCGGTTTGAATTTTATTTACAACAATAAAAAAAAATTGTTACAATTCATGTTTGAAAACATTATTTATTGATGTAAATAAAATTTACAACAATAAAAAAAAATTTTACAATTCATGTTTGAAAACATTATTTATTGTTGTAAATAAAATTTACAACAATAACAGATTGCTACCAGTACGCATGTGCGTGAGAATCGGATTAAAAGAAATTGAATATGCAATTTGAACGGCTCATTTTGACGGATTTGACCCAAAATTTTATACGGACCTACATTCATGACGATAAAACTCTGTACCAAATTTTATCCATCTAGCTATTCAAGTTTTTGAGTTATAGTGTTCACATGACGGCGGACATGCAGATAGACAGACTTCCCTTTGACGGATTTTGTCCACAATATGAATGAAACCTACAAATTATGTTTAAAGACCACATACCAAATTTCATCCTATAAGCTCTAATAGTTTTCGAGTTATCGTGTTCACAGAAGACACACAGACAAGATTCCAAAATTGTGTTTTCGGACTCAGGGATGTCTAAAATGTGGAGATTCGTCAAAATCTCGAGTTCGAATTTTTAGACGATTACAATACTTTCTCTTTACGTGTACGAGAAAGTAAAAATGTATACCGATTTTTTTTTTTAATAACGAGGAAATCCTGTTCACCAATAGGTGGTGGAATTCGGAAAGGTTTCATCTAAGATTGTGTTCAATCTTAAAGTTCATTGTGCTTCGCTGTTTATGATCCATAAATAAACTTGATTATTTTTCCCTCTAAGTAACCAAACAAAACCATGAAGGGATTATACATTTTAGATCAGATGTTCCGTGCGAATCACAAAGATTAAATTTATTCACTTTAGTTTGAAACCAAATTTGATGAAATTTAGAGCTTCGTATTTTTTAAACAATGATAAAGGTGAATGCCATTTGCTTCTTTATCCAGAAAAAATTATGTTCAGCAAACAGGTAGTAGATAGAATAATGATAAATACGTTATAAAGTTGTCTTTTGCTTTTTGTAATAAACGTAACTTTTTCAAAAAGCGTAATTGAAGATAGAAAATTCGGATAGAATGTCGATGAAAAATTAACAAAATGGAAAATACTTATTATATTTATTTTATCTTTTCACTCACTTAGAATGAATTTTTTGTCATTTTTTTAAAAAATACCGCAAAAAATTATCTACACATATTTATGTTAAATACAATTACTAACTGTCGAGAGTAATAAGCATTTTGTATGTTGAAGAAATTAGATATCTAAATTTAATCTTAAAAGAGCGTTTTATGTATGTAATATTTCTTGTACTTCCTTGTGAGAATTCAATTCTTTGAATAGGTTTTTCGGAACGAAATAAACCCTTTAATTATTATTCAAGAATTAATTATCATCGTTGCTCATAAATTTCTTTTTAATTTTAAACTTTCTTAACTGTAAAAATGTACAGAGCATAAATGAATAAGCACCAGGCCTTAATAGCTGGTAAATACAGAAGAATTCTACTCCACAAGAATTTTAGACTAATAAAGAAAACGAAAGCAACTTACGAAGCACTTATCTTACTTATATATATTCGATGAAAGCTTCTCAGTTCAATTAAGAGCTAAAAACTTCGTCTAATTTTATTATTTAAAAAAAAAATCTCGGATACTAATTTATTTTTCTTTCTCTATTCCTCTACATGCTTTGGTAATGCACATCAATACATTGATACATAACCTATATCAAGAAGCTACATTTGTTTCCAAATGCTAAGGACCATTTTTAAGATTTCGAAAATACTTGATAGGAATAAAATGGTTCGCAATCAGTTGCGTCGGAACTCCATTTTACAGTGAAGATTCGGTCACGAGGGCAATTAGGAGGGCTACCAGAAAGAGAAGAAGGCGAAAATGGAGTTTGACCCATTCTGTTTCAGAGAAAGCTGATAACAAGATGTAACTTTTATCAACGGATATGTTGGATGTGTATAATATTTACATGCATTTTTGTACGCACATCACAAATATTCGGGAAGATATAAAGGCTTTCTTAAAAAATCTCTAATTTTTCCACATGTCTTTTGCTTATAACATGCAGAGTTTTCAATCAAATTGTATGAAACTTATAGAATATTTGATAATATGTGCAAAAAGCTTTGTATTAAAGTTAAATTTAAATAATTTCAATATTATATTAAATTTGAGTATTTAAGTAAATAATTTCTTGCTGGACATGTACGACACGTAGTGAAATGTTTCTTTCATAAATTCAACTCAAGATATATAGGGAAACTTATATAAAAATTCCAGTTCAATAATATTAGTTTTCAGAAAGATATCGGCATTGCAACTTGATGAATTTCGGTACATTCTAATAGAAGCTAAATGGTAAGGGTTCTTCAAAAAACTGATATTTTTTGAACTTGAATCTTCGAATGCTAATAATCGAACTGTAATTGATTGGTTCATCCCTTTCTGGTGCCCCCCTCTAATTGCCCTCATAACCGAATCTTCGATGTAAAATGTAAGTTCCGACGATAGTATGTCCAGAGATTCTCAGCAAATGATTGCGAACTATTTTAATCTATTAAGTTCAAATTTTTTGAAATCTTATAGGTGGTCCTTAGCATTTGTCAACCAATGTAATAGTTACAATTAATAAAATTAGCAAAATTAATTAATTGAAATTAACCAATGTAAATTACTCGATGAGATAATCGTAAATTGTATCTTTTAATTTCCTTTTCTTTTATATAATTTTACGAAATATTTTTGCCACATATTTTGACAGTTACACTTAGGATGCAATTTACTTGTTGGATTTTGGTTTTCATTGCTATATTTTTTGTTTGTTTCTTTTAAGTTTATCTAAACTTGCTTAAAGATACTTGATTTGTGTTTGTGATAGATCATTCTTTTCGTGGATAATATTGTTTTCTATGTTTTTGCATTTTTGCATTATTTGAACTAATAATTATAGTTATATTCTATATAATTATAGCAGTTGTATTCTATTATTCTCCAACAATATATTACGTAGGTTCACTTTGTATTCATTGAACTTCCAATACACTTAATCTCGTGCATGTTAGTGTTGACTCTTTAAGGAAATGGAGGTTTTTATTTTTCTTCATCTCCTTTCATGTATATATTTTTATGTTGTACTTTCCATTCTGTTACTTCTGTTACTTTCTACTTCTTTTTATTAATGACTTAGAAAAAGCACGCTTATAATAGTACTTCGTGTTTTATATTTCAGTCCTTTTATTCGTTCGAGAATCATTTATCTGAGACTTTCGCCCATTGCATTTTTATCTTTAATATGTTTATCTCTGTTTATACAAATGTTGAATACTGAAAAATGGGTGGTAGTCTCGAAATATACGATAGAATTTTCTTTGTACATTAAGAAACACTTTCATACCCCTGTAGACTGTGAAGATCTAATCTTTGAGACGGCAACAAATTCAGCTATCGGTTCATTTGCGATGACCCAATTTGATGTGCTTGAGTAATCGGAAGTTCTTGTAGACTTTCCGGGTCACGATCGTTATCGGAACGAGACTGGCAACATCTCCTGCGACAATTCTCAGATCACAGTCTCGACGGCATTGTTCAGGGATCTCAATTACCACTTGTTTCCAGAGGCAACAACTAAGATGTCCAGAAAAGCATTAGCTTATATATTAAATTCAGTGAATTGCAATCGCTGGATCAGGAGGGGGTCTAATGTAATACTCACCGATCTTGAAATGTGTTTCTTTGTTTATGTTGCTGAAAAAGAGCAGAATTTTATTCGATTTGCTTCTTAACAGCTTATCTAGAGCTACGTTAGAAGATAATAATGTTGTGCTATAAAAAAATTAAAATTGTTAAAATTCTTATACGGATAGTTTTCGTCAGTTCAAATGCATTTTATGAGGACGTTAATTTAACTTGATGATGTGTCAGTAATTTTTATTCAAACTAACCTCTTTCTGTGACCACCTTGTTCGCCAGAAATACTAATTCTTTTTAATTTAAATTGAGTCTCAAGTGAATTTGTTTAATTTAAGTTATATGACACATTTTGCTTCAAGCAGCATTTTAAATGAATCAAAGCATGTCTAAATTTGTGAGATGTTTTAGAATATTTTAATCTCCGTTGCCAGAACTAAAGATTAGAAACCTTTGTTCAGTGTTTCGCTTCTAAAATTGTCTCACAAAAATTTCATTACCATTTTTCTTTCTATCAATTTTAATTAAACACAATTGTAAGTTTTTTAGTCAATATTATTAGGGGGAGATTGATACACGGGAACATTCATACAGTTCTTTAATTTTGATGATTGGAATGTCTCAACATGTTCATATCCCCTCATATATATGCCACTGTAGCCCTTAGCACACAGTATATATTTAGACCATGTTAAGGCAAAAGTTAATTGACAAATGAAAGAAACCGCTAATTATCTAGTCGAAGTAAATTTTACTCTAAATAGGCGTTGTGTGATTTCTTTCACTAATTAACTTTTCCTGCCAAGGAATCTACTCCAAAGGTAGGAAAAGCATTTATTTTTCTGAACTATATTAAGTTTTGAGGTTTTTTCAGCGTTGATTTTGCGTGACCCCTTGTTTTAAGTAAAAAAGTCTCTTGGGCGAAATGATGCAGTTGCCTCCCGGGCACACTGATACGCATCTTCTGTGTGTATCAATGCTCCTTAACAGCAAATACTTTGCAAAATCGTCCTCAGGAATTTAAAAGACTTAAAAATGAACTATCTTAAAAATGAACTATCTAAACATACATTTAAGTATTTTTTTCAAACAATGAACAAAGTTTAAATTTCATTGCAAGAAGCAAATTAAGTTTAAATTTTTTTTACGAATTTATTAAAATGGGGGGAAAAATGTACGGAGACTTAATTAATATCATCGAAAAGATAATTTTTTGTATTTTCAGGCGGTGTGAAAATTATTTTGTGCTATATTATTTTCGTATGTCTTCAAGAAAAAATGCAAAATTTTTTCTTAATTTTTAATTAATTAAAATTTCCAATAACGGCTTTGAGACTCACATTTCCTCCCTCTAAAGTATTTTAGACACACATAGACACATTCTCCTTTATTATTTGTAGGGATAAATTATTTTCTGAGACATTATTGTTTCATTTTTTCAGTTTCATTAAAAACGTTGAATTTTGATGAAAATAAAAAAGTTTGTTACGTCGTTAAACTTTTGAACCATGATTTGGAATATAAAATTCATTGATAAAACACCTTTGTTTTTATCCCAGACCTATTAACCATCATTATTTTCGATATTTCCGTGTGCATCAATGTACCCGTTGTATGGGGCAGATTGATACAGATCCATTTTTAGGAAAAAAGTGTAATAAGTATTTTATTATTTCATTTATGACCAAATCTCGACTAAAATCCTATATTTGATTAAAAAATGCGTAAATATAGTGTATTAGTTCTATTTATTTCTGTTGGTGAAATCATTTTTTAGCTTTCCATAAAAATGTGTATCAATGCCCCCGTGTTCTCCTACATTGCTCAAAATTCATTTTAAACATAATTTGTAACAATGGCTTCTATTCTTGCATTTAATTCAAACCAATTTTATTATTTCATCAAATTCTTCACTATTAAAGTTACGATAAAAAATACTGCTTTCTTAGGAACATAACAGAAAAGTACACTGTAAAAAATATCCGTTTTTTTCCAGAACTTTTTCCGTATATTTGACGGTTTAAAGCTGTTTTGTTGACAAAACGGTTTTTCACCGTTTTCCGCTCCAGCCATAAACGGTTTAAAACCGTCAGATCAAATTCTATTTTTCGTCATACGGTATTGCTTTCAGTACGATAACTTTCCCTTTTCTTAAATGTAATTTTATTGCATTCATTTCATGTTTTTAATAGGGTTCCATCTCCGCTATTGTTTACACATGTTGCAGTAACCTGTTGTCACTCATGAAAGCTAACCTTAAAACACGTGTTCTGGCAGTAGTTGATTTTTACACCACTAGGTGGCGCCACTAGAGCTATAGTGACTTCGAAACTCAAATAGATTATTTTTACTTCGTTTTCTGAAGTCTCCGGTGGTCTAGTGGTTAGAGCGACTGCCTTTTATTTCTATGAACGCGGTTTCGATCCCCGGCTCGGAGGAGTTAGAAGTTTCGTCACCATCTTGCATCGAAATCGTCCAAGTAAGTTCAATTAAAAATTATATTAATTAAACTAACTGAAATTAATAATTAAGCCTTGATTAATTAATATACCTAATTGATAATACACATCAGCACATTTCAACTCAACTCGAACAGAAGGAGAAAAACAACTCAATTCAGTCGACGACGTCACTTTCTTCGATGACTTAATTTTTACGGAGAAAACTTAATTTCATACGGTAAAAAACCGTTGTGACTACGGATTTACTTCGTAACTTTTACGGGAAAAACTGGTTCCAGTATGGTAAAAAACCGTTGTGCCTACGGATTTACTTCGTAACTTTTACGGTTTTGCACCACCAATCCAGCTGCCAGTTTAAAACCGTAAATTTTACGGGATTTTTTTTACAGTGTAGAATTTTCACTGCCTCTTGTATTTCGTTGTATGTACACTTTGAAATATGCGCAAACAGCAACCCAAATACGTTACTTTATTTACTATGCGATGTTTTGTTTGATAGGGCAGAGAACGGACCTAAGGAGAAAAGGAACGGACTAAGGAGAAATGGAACGGACTAAGAAGTAAAGTAACGGACTAAGGAGAAAAGGAACGTAATAAGAAGAAAAGGAACGGACTAAGGAGAAAAGGAACGGACTAAGGAGAAGAGGAACGGACTAAGGAGAAAAGAAAGTAACAGTATGCGTTTTTTTTCATTCAGGCACACAAGCTTTACGTATGCAAGACATTAAACAACAAACAGGTAAATATATATTCTCTTTTATTGCCAAATGTGTTTTTTTCTTTTTTCCCCATTAATGGTATGAGTGGATGAGTGAATGAAATGAGCAGAAGGAGAATTAATGAGTGTATGTGTGCGATGATTATGTAATTTCACTAAATATTGATACTTCTATTCCAGTCCCGCGCGGTAACACTACTTTCTTTCTATAGGAGGTAAAAAGCACTTTGATAGGTAATTTTAAGTCCCTAAATTGTTGCATTTGAAGATTGTGGTGCATCGCGGCTGTGTGCTTCGATTACATACACTCATCACTGGCTGCTGCACACAAGCTCCAGAAAGAAGACAATAATATATCGTTTCATGGCACAGGAAAGAATGATATGGAGTAACTTCTGCTGGCGCCGTAGCAGTGATGGGTAGGGGAAAATTGAACCCCAAGGTTTGCTACACTCGTGTCAAGCAGCTCAATCTATGGAGAAAAAAAAGAAAAGTGGCGTTTAGCTGCTGTCCGAGGAGATATACGTCACGTGAAAGCGCAAAGGAAAATTAACGAAAGACGTTACAGCGAGAAACTCTTTTATTAAATTTAAATGCGTTTTAAGTACTTCGACTTGGAAATATTTTTTCGAGCAATGCCTGGTACAGCGTGGCCACTAAAGTCCCTTACCACCATTTTAACTACCGAATGGCTGCAGCTATCTTCATAAGAGTGGTTTCTTGGTTATGGGAAGTTACTATGCACTACTGGATGAAATGATTTACAGCCCCACCTGGTGGAAAACGGTGGGGTTGACGTTATCATCTCTAAAATGGTACGAGATAGAGGAAAAAAGTGGATTACAAAGTTGTAGAGCATCAACGATTTAGAACAGAAAGACACCTTGTAGATGCAAGTGATTAGAACAGAACTCTTAAAACATGTATTTGTTTGTTAGCGATTTACGACACTGACAAGAGACAAAACAATCTTAGAAAGAAAACAAAACTATTTATCACAAGATACCTTTTTTTTTTGATGTTCAAACTTCTCTCCGTCAGCTACAATGCACATCTGGACCCTTGCTTGAACTTCACGTTGCACACGGTGTGGTGTAGGTTCGTGACATCACAGTTTCGGTAGCCGCAAACAAACAAATGTGCATTTTAAGCGTTCTATTTTTAGCATTCATAACTATAAGGTGTCTTTTTGTACTAAATCGATGATGCTCGACATTTTTGTATTTCACTTTTTTTCCTCCATTTTGTACCGTTTTAGAGATAATGAAGCTAACACAACCCTTTTCCACGAGATGGCGCTGTGAGTGGTTTCATCCAGCAGCGCATAGTCACTTTCCCATGCCTAGACACCACTCTTATGACGAATGCTGCAGCCATTCGATGGTTAAAAGGGTGGTAAGGGACTTTAGTTGGCACCATGTATATCAGCTAGTAATCAATAAAGATAAATGTTATTATTACTTTTTATTGTGGAATAACTAAAAATAATTTCAATCTAATCCCATTTTTTTAAAAATAATGTAAATTATCAAAACCAGCATAAATCGAAAAATGATTTTTTGTGATACAAAGTTTAACTCCGATTCGTTTTATATCATATAAAATAATTTCAGATCCTTTTAAGAACAGCTGAAGACACATATCAGTTGCCGAGATATCAATCGAACAGTGCAAAAAGCAACAAACATAATTGTCTCTTATATTCAGCTGTTATTTGTTTCGCTCAACTGCCTTATAACTTGAAAACATTCACAGGTTCAAAACTCTTCCTTACAAAAACAAGTTCTAAACATAAAAAAGATTCTTCCAGGTGAAAATAAAAAGAACTCGGTTCTCAGAAACTAGTTTTGACTGAATAAACTTTCCCAGAATTATTTTTGATCCCATCTACTTTTTCAATATTGCTGGTAGAAGTTAATAAAATATTTGGTTGTCAGTGTTATTATTTTCTATCCCAAGACAATTCTCTCGGGAAAAAATTACAAAAACCACTTTCTGTAACATTAAAGTACTACATTTCCGTTACAGAAAAATAACATCTTTCATATTTCATTAAAAGAGGTAACCAATGTGAGGTTTGGTTAAAACGCTCGGTTAAATCTAATACATATAAAAAAAATCAATATTTCTCTTAAGGTTGAAGAAAGATTTTTCGGTATATAATATTAATACATAGGCACTGCGAATAAATCACTTCCGATACATTTTTATGTCAATTATAGAATTTTTTTAGTTACACAATATCTTAGCTATGATTTAAAATGTAAGAAAAAACCTTTAATATTTATGGGCATTGATTAAAGAATATATTTCAATATTTATCTATATTTTGTATATTACTATACCTGATACTATTTACTATATATGTATATATGTTAAGGTCAATGTCGATAATTGGTTACTATCCATAATTACCGGATCTTTTGCCGATTATTTTATAAAATCACATCGAAGATCTCTTATAGGAAAGGCCAGCGAAATCGTTAACGCTCAGGAATGTGGGCTATGTGCCAAAAGTGATTGAGACAACATGGCAACAAAAGACTCGAACAGCTTTTTTCACCGGTTTCCTGCTTTTGTTTATTTATGCTGATTCATCTACGCCGAATCCATAATATGAAACAGATGTTAATACTGGAATTGATTTATTTTTCAACTTATCGAATATCTTTTCGCTGAATTATACTTATTGATTCATCAGTTCTGTGTTTCATTTTTTGTTATTTTCTAAGCACTCTGTCTGTCTACAAATTAGTATACACACCATGGGATGCTGTTTGGGTTCTGAATTATGATAAGGTTCTTTTTAGCTAAGTTTATCATTTCATTTTCTTATTTTGATTCATTGACGAGGAACTCTTTTAGAATTAATTTATTTTTCCACTTCTGGGAGATCTTTACTTTTGTTTCAGTTAAATAGGTTCTTTCTTTTTCATACTTAATTTTGGAATTGAATATTTATAGATTTTCCAAAACGAAAGTTAGTGTCAATTAATTCATCATTTCCGTTTTTCATGCTTTTTTTAATTCTTAAACACACTGCCAATGTACATGAGATTTTCCTCCACATTTAATTTAATAAATCTATGACAATCAGATCTGAGACAATGTTGGCAAGCTAAAATCCCGTCTTAGACAGGTGCAAATCCACAATTGACCTTATATTGAATATATATGTATACCAATGTCATGAAAATCAATCAATGTTGAAATTAAATGGAAAGACTGTAGTTTATTGGTAGAAGTGTATAGATGCTCATCAGGGGTAAATAAGTGAAATCTATACGAATCGCTAAAAAATTAGAGAAATCATGATGTTTTCTGCGAAAAATGGTAGCATAAAACTGAAAACACTGTCCTTCACCCCATATATGTTATATATATATCTATATATATATATAGATATAGATATATAGATATATATATAGATGATTGTAAGAGGAACATTTTGCTAATTGATATTTTTGCTCTACGGGGCAGTATAAAAATTTAATTTTTCTAAACTTATTATTATCAATTCCATTGTCTATTAAAGTATCTTTTTACAAATTCTTACCTTATTTGATGAACTTTGATGAAACTAGGAGTATATGTCTCGGAGCAATATTTAAGGAAGCAAACATAAAATCTAACACAGAAAAACTAATAAGTTAGGTACAGTGAGAGGAGTTTTCGACTCTTGCAATGAAGACTACCATAAGATTTATACAATTGGTGACCAATTCACGATCGACAGAAATTTGGAATCCTTACATGAGAAATGCTTATTTATTCCATATAAGCAGAATGCATTTTTTTTCTTTTTCTATTTTATCTGTCATTTTTTCTCCTATTTCTCTCCATTATGGTTCCTGAATACATTTTAGAAATAAACTAAGAAAAATGGGCGGAAATTTGAAGCAGAGGGTTGGAAAACAACCTGGAGTACTCCATACCTCGCCTATCAAATTTCACCATACACCAGCCCCTCCCATGAAAAGTTAAAGATAACATTATAATAAACACATTTTATAATTTTTATATAAATCAAAAATGTAAATAATATCTTAAAAATGAAACTCAATTAATACGAAGTGTGCTATTAGCTGTCTCCCATATATCAGGATATGAAACTAAATTTAGGTTCGTTTCATTCATAAAATAAAAGAAACTTGCTGCTTTAGGATGTTATTAAGCTATTTGACGTATAAAAATTCACGCGCAATTTGACTGAGGTTTGATATGAAAATAAAATGGGCTACAAAAATAAATACTGCTAAGCTCTCCACTTATAATGGTAGTAAAGTACATATTTATATGCATAATTTAATTGAAAACAACTGTTCTTATAAAATGCCATGCAAAATTTAAATGGACTCCTTTGTCATGCTTTGTCAATAAACAAAAAAATGTATTTGTTTCGTCCCATTAACAAAGAACGGTACTGAGTTAGTTCGAAATTAACGATAGCTGTGGTAAGGTGAGAAGAATTCCAAATGAATTTGCACCTCCTCTTGAAATTTGAACACATCATCAGGAGAAAGAACTTCTAGTTCGATGGAATTCCTACAAAAACCATGTACCAAGTAGACTTTCTGTGAAACATGCTTAGAAAACGCTAACGTTTGGTTTCCAAGCTCTGCCAAAGAGACTCTAGCGAAACCACAAAAATTTCCAATTTTTCGTGCATTTCAAATGTGCAAAAATTTAAATACCCTACTTGCTAGATTTATACAAATAAATCGATAAATACCAATAAGTTATTAAAATGTCGAATATTTTCTCATGATAATAACTAAAACTCTCTTTTAGTAAATAAATGATACAAATCTTGATATTTTTTACACATTTACTCAAGTCTGTGAAATTTATTTTCTACAATTATTTTTTACTTAACACTATTGCTTCATTTTGTTTAACACTAATGCTATTCTTAATTCTTAATAAATTAATTCGATTGTGGATTTTTTATTTTTCCTTCAGTTTTACTTACAGAAGTTTTTTAATAATCTACTCATCCATAAACTTTGAATGCCAAACACCTTTCAGAAAATCTCCATTTATTTTTATAACTTTACTGAAATAAATGTATGAAATAATCGATGAAACATCAACATGAAACTTCAGTACTACTCAGATTATATTACTTTTGATTTTCTAACGTAAGTGAATATAAAAGAAAGTAAATTCGAGATTGAACCGATGTAAATAATGCCATTATGCTCCAATTTCTTGAAGCCATTTTAAATTATGTTGTTAATGTTTATAATTCTGAATGATTATTCCGTACAAATTTTGATCTTCCAAATCATTCCGGAGACGAGAAAGGAATAACAGCTTTAAATCTCGTTAAGAGTGCATCTGCGCCGTCATTTATACAGCAAGAATAGGCCCTAAAGACACCTTTGCAATCGGCAGTCACCATTTGTCATGAACTCGGGAGAGCTGCCCTCTTGGCAGTCTTCCATGGCAGTCAGTGACGTTCGCTCTTCTATTAGAACGTAACGGCGCCCCCCATTAATGGGGGAATTAAAAGAGAAAGGACTCGACCGTTTGCCATCAACTTGGGTATCTGCCCTCTTAGCAGTCGTCAATGGCAGTCACTGAAATTCGCTGTTCTATTAGAACGTAACGGCGCCCCCCATTAATGGGGGAATTAAAAGAGAAAGGACTCGACCGTTTGCCATCAACTTGGGTATCTGCCCTCTTAGCAGTCGCAAATTCGCTGTTCTGTAAAGACGTAACGGCGCCCCCCATTAATGGGGGGCATTAAAGAAAGAAAGGACTCGACCGTTTGTCATCAACTTGGGAGAGCTACCCTCTTTGCAGTCGGCAATGGCAGTCATTGACGTTCGCTGTTCTATTAGAACGTAACGGCGCCCCCCATTAACGGGGCATTACAATAAAAAGGATCGAATGTTTGCCATCAACTTGGGAGAGCTGCCCTTTTAGCAGTCTTAGCTGTTCTATTAGAACGTAACGTTGCCCCCCCCATTAACGGGAGCATTAAAAGAGGAAGGATTCCAGTTAGGGCTTTTAGCCCAACACAGCGATATTTCAGCAAGTTTTAAATGAATTTTTCCCTTGAATGGGGTGCCTAATTAATTTCCACAGTCAGAAAGAGAAAAGAAGTTCCGACGGTAAAAACTTGGCTTAAGATTCTTCGTGGTGTGAGAATGCATGTAATGGGATTATTAACAATATATGTGGATGGAAAAAAAAAGATGATGTCGCAATATATTAAAGGATTTAACATCTTTATAATTGAAGAGTGAAAGTTTAAACAGAAAATTAATGGTATAACATCCACTTTGCGACACGGTAATTTTGGAGAAGCTCTCAACATTGTCAATGTTCAATAGTGAAAGCATACTTTTTATTTTTTGTATATTTATATGTAGAAAAAAGATGGTATAAAAATATAATATATCAAATTTTATTGATATTAAACATTAGAATGCATTTAGCACTATTGGCACTAAGTAATATTTAAAGCAATCACAATATTTAAAATATCGGAAAAAAATTGCTACTTTTATGGAAAAAAGGATTTAACCACAAGACCACCCTCCGGTAAAAATCGGTGAAATTCTAAGGAATCATTGTATTACGTATGTCACTGGAGAAGCTCAAATTTTGTCGGCCAACCGAAATCGGTAACAATGCACGCGACCGAAGAGAAACAACTCCGAGAAATCTTTCTCCGCAAGAAAATAGAGATCTTGACAGAAGCTTTAGATGATAGAAAAATTGCAGATGTCTTTTAGTGGAACTCAGAAAAAAAAATAACGTTATCTTAATTGAATTCAGCATATGACCAACCAACCACAAGTTAGAATAAATGCATGGGTAGAGATGAAATGTCCTATTTCTGCAGATATAACTAATATTTTGCAAGATTTAGGTCCAAGTTACTTTGCGTTTAAACATTAACTAACCGGATCATTTGGTTTTCATAAGAGTCCCCTTAGTATTAAGACAGCACAATATTTTTTCGTCGAAAATATCTACTTCACAGAGCGTTATGAAATATTTGCAATAGGATTTCAATTTTTATTATTTCAAAATATATTGAAATAATGATAGATGATTAGGGAATTTATGAATAACATTTCAGACATTTAACGACTGAAATGGCTTCCTCATTCTTTTAAACTTGAACTTTTCTTTTAAGAACGCGTTTTCTATTAGCACTAACGGATTGCCTAATTACATCTCTTCTGCTCTCTGCAGACATTATTGGAACTTAGATGACCGACATTGAAGCTCGAAATCTCTTCCGATGTAACTTGTTTTGGTGTTTTGTAAAAGGCAGCACCTGCACTCCTAATTACTTTCTATACTTTTCTTCAATATTCGTGATTGTCCCTGAATGTTTATGCCGTCTAATTTAATGTCTAAAATATTAAATCTGTGTCTTCATTCGTCTTACCACATACTCACTCCAACCCACATAAATTTGAACAGAGATAATAAAAAGTTTTGAAATACTATTTACTTAAAATGTATCTTTCTAATTTTTTATAAAAACCTTAATTAATTAATATCTCAGATTTCTCTTATTCATATCTCCAGTTTGAATAATTATGCGCTTTCAAATTTCTATGATTCCATTTAACCATCTGATTCCTAATACCAATGGAACAGGGGGCCCTCAAAATAAGGGAACGCCCGAGTTCCTCCTTCAAAGATAAGGGAAATTCACTTCCCCTTCAAAAACCGAAATTACATCTGGTACGGTCCGAATTCTAATAACTCCCCCTTTTTTTTCCCTAACCCATCGCGGCGTGCCACTCTATGGAAGAAAGCGCGTTGCAGGTGTAAAATCAATCACACTTAATGAAAGGGGGTGGAAATGTACAATGATATTCGGACGTTTCGGACGGCCACAATCTTTTGCTTGAAGTGACGTTTTGGACATTCCCGTATCGATAGAGTTAACTCGTCTTTATGTGTTACTGAATATATACCATATTTTAACATCGTCTTTGTTTTTATGCATTCGACAAATTCATACAGATATTTTCGTTCCACTTTGAAATAAAAAACAGTACTGAAGTAAATATTAAGAGTAGTATAGTAATAAATAAATATTAAAATTAATTTAGTTAGTAACAATAAAAGTAATATGTTTTCCCAATAATTTTTAATGGTCACATTATATTTATTGATAAGGATTTGAAAAGCTAAATGGTTGCTTTTATATTTTCTAATATTGTATTACGAACCCATGAGATATTATAAGAAAGGGGTCCGTTTCAGTTTAGAAGATCTCTTTCTCTACCGAATCTTTTTGAAGTGCCCTTTTATTCCTGATCCCTTTTGTCATACATACTTTTGCACTCTGTGCAAAAGAAAAAGAATAAATGCATTTCATTCTTCCGAAATCTTTATTTTTCCTCAAAGGAATCGAACAAAGCCACGAAGAGATTAAATATTTTGGATCAGAGGTTCCCTGCGAATCGCATGAATTTAATTTAGGAAATTTAGTTTTGAATCAAATTAAGATTAAATACAGAAAGAACACTTTTTAAGAAATGATTATAAAGATAAAATTTTTTACTGATATACTTTAAACATTGGGAAATCTTGTTTTATCAAGAAATGATAGAATTAAGAAAACTTTTAGCTAAAATTATGTTCAATATTAGAGCTCATTGTACTTGATTGCTGTGTCTGATAAGGGCTTTGTTTCCAAGGTGTGAAATCGAATTTCAAAATTCATTCATAAATGTGATTATAAATCAACACAGTAGAAAGCGTTCAATATTTACGTTCTGTTTTTTGTAATTGCGAACTAATGTTTCATACGTCACTTTTGGAAAAACTCCGTGACTAAATTATGTAAACATTGGTATTAGTGCAATTACTAAACTCTGATCTTAATGACCACATCTTGCGCTCAAGACATTGTGCTTTTTAATTTAATTTTAAACGCGCATCACATTTATTTTATATATTCCGCGTTAAAATTTATTTTGGGCATTTATTTCTTGAATAGTATTTTTAAAAGGGAATAAAGCGTTTTTTGTACCAGTTAGGAAGACATTAACATCATTGAATATAAATTGGTCTTTAATTTTAAAATTGCTTAGCCGGAACTTCAAAGAGCATAAATGAATAAAAAGCATGTTTAACAGAACAGTTTCAGATTAATAAATGAAATGGAAACAATAAACATCTTTTAACTTATTTAAAGCTATTGGTTTAGAGTGTTAAGACCAGATTCAAATAACAGTTCATAATATCACGTAATTTTCTCCTTTCAAAATACTTTCAGCCAATCATTCGTTTCTACATCTTTAACTCTCCTCTTACTTTAGCTATGCAGATTTTTAGTCTTATTGAAAAAGCTGAAGCACACGATGAAATAGAATTAAATTATATCTCTTAATGTTTGCTGTTTTTATCCTTTTTCGATAACTATTCTGCCAGTTCTCTTGATAGTTGCAATTCGCAGGCATGTCAGTTGATGCTTTTTGCTTTTTATTGGTGCAATTTTAATCGTTCGATTTATATTTGGCGAAATTTATTTGAAACTACTTGATGTTTCTTATGCTAAAGCATCCTTATCCTAGATAACACGATTTTATATGTTTTAGCTTAATCTTAAACTAGAATTTAAGCATTCCTTTTACCTTCATTTTCATCTACATAAGTCGATTTATTTTGGATTCAATCAGCTTTACATACACTAAATCATGTAGGTACACAATAATTAATATTTTATTTCTCAATATTTTCCTATATTTTTTACGGATGCAATTTTATGCTGTCCTTCAATTTTGTTCTTTGAAATTATTTTTTTCTCTTGGTTTAGAAAAACAAACGTCTATCATAGTAATTTTCGTTTCATTTTATTCTTTTTATTCATTCATTTTATTCTTTTGGAAATCACCTATGTATTTCGCCCCTTACACTTTATCTTTTAATTTTCTTACAATTTTATCTCATATCTCGGTCTATCACAATTCTCCCATACTGATAAACTGGTAGTAATCACGAAATATATAAACGTATTCATTAATATATTCTGTGTCCATTAAGAAACAATTTCATATCCCTGTAGACTGTGAAGGTCTAATTTCAGAGGCGGAAACAAATTCCGCTATCGATTCATTTGCGATGGCCCAATCTGATGTGCTTGAGTAATCAGTTCTTGTAGACTTTCCCAGTCACGATTGTTATCGTGACTGGCAACATCTCCTGCGACAATTCTCTCATCACAGTCTCGACGGCATTGTTCAGGGATCTCAATTACCACTTGTTTCCAGAGGCAACAACTATGGTGTCCTGTAAAGCATTAGCTTATATATTGAATTCAGTGGATTGTAATCGCTAGATCCGCACGGGATCTAATGTAATATTGACCGATATTGAATTGTATTTCTTTGTATCTGTTGCTGAAAAAGAACAGAGTTTCTTCTTAACAGATTTTTTTGAATTATAAAAATGCGATTGCATTACACATTTAGCAATTTTTGCCACAGAGCAAGTGATACTGATACCGCGTCGCAGAAAAACATGGCAACGCTTTAATTCTTATGTGAATAGCTGTTGCTAGTTCCGATATATTTCACTATTAGATTAAATTAGTTGAATGATGTGCCAGTAATTTTAATTCAAAATTATTATTTAGAAATGCAAAGGATTATATCGGGTTTGTTCCCGAAAGGATAGGTATTCAACTAAAGGTAGACCTGGATCCTTTAAATACGTTACCTTGAATGAGAGATACCTCAAATTAACTTTCAGTTTTGAAGCTAAATGGGAATTATTGGATATGTAATTCTTCAAAATTTTAAGACGAGGGCGGATGATAAAGTTAATGTCTGTGTGAGTTCCGTTAATTAAAAGTCCTCACAACGACATCTAAATTTTGAAGTTCAGACCCTCTTCATGAGACCAACATGGTTCAGCTCCAGATTCTAGATTCCACTCTTTAATCCCGAGGCGACTTTTTTTCTAGCTCCTTTAAAACCGGGACTTTTTGGGAGGAAGCGACATAAATTGGACTCTAATAACCTGGATGGTCGTTTACTCTACCTCCCTGCTATAACATTCCTTTAAGGCTCACGAAAGTGGGCTGTGGTTGGCAAGGATAATTGAACCTCCCCTACCTCGTTTATCTTCTAAGCGATCGCAGAACCTCACCTCCCGTCAGAAGAACCAAACCGCCTCAGACTGGCCTCTTTCGCTGTTAAAGGAAAAATTTTAGACCGCCTCGCTAGGTATGAGTGGGTTAGATGTCTTCGCCTTGACCTAATTTTTACGTATTGAGCTATGAAGAATTTGCATTGAAATAATATACTTCTTTGTAATATAATGATAAATACAGAACAATAAGTTGAAAGAATGTGCTCGTTAGGCGTTTTGTCCAATTGCTGAAGTTTAATGAGGCCTTTCAGTGCAAAAAGTTTCCCCACCTCTGGTGTGGAGAGTGGGTCCTGAGCCATGTGCTTCAAAGTAATCGTATAATAATTATTTACAACATTTTTAAAGGCTCTAGTTCGACTTCAAAATGCTATATTGATGAAAGAGAACAATTAGATCCATAAAAATTCGTTTATAATCTTTTTTCAGTCTGACAAAAATACATAAACTACCTCTTCCTTGACTAAGTGATTAATTATTACATTAGGATGATGCCTGCCAAATCTACAGGATGATTGTGTACAGAAACGGTTTTGCATGTAGTACTCAAAAATATTTTATCATCCCTAAACGTAAATTTATTAATATCTGACAAAAAGCACGACTGCATTTTATTCATTATTATAAGAGAGTATGTTTCACAGCAAAATGCAAACAACCATATGATATCTTGCTTTGAATTTTTATTTGAAGAAAACTAGTACGGATGAACGAAGTTGCAGTTACGATAATTTTCGAAATGTATTTGTTTTTAATCATTTAATAAACGTTTATTCATTAAAAATAGCCTTATGAAAGCCTAACTTAAACAGTTACAGAAGACACGCACAAGTTAACACAAGAAGCCAACACATATAAATACTTAATTTATTTGAAGAGGAGAATAATCGACCCTATTCTGAACATAACGGTGTTTTATTTTAGCTAGAAAAAATGACATAATTTTTGAAAGATATGTTGATTTATGAAGAAAGTGCTAAAATCTTACAATAAATTATAATTGTAATGAAATGACTTCATCAAAATATTTTACAAAAGACTTTTGAAAAATATAAAATCAGGTTGGTTGATTGACAAATTGCCTTGGAAGGGCATATTAATTTAACAGAATCTAAAGTATGATAACGTGGAATTATTTTTTAAAAATTCAATTGATGATGTAGCATTCATTTAAAATTTCATTAAAATTAAATATTATGGGCCTTTTCAAGCAACAGAAATTATAAATATATTTTATAGTATAACTTCTAATAATTTCTGAAATTAGAACTAAACTAAGATAATAGAATCAAAAGTATATTTTATTATAAATTTCATTTATATACTTTAAACATAAAAAAGTAACCTTTTCTCTAAACTATATTCTGTATTTATGTTAATGCGAATTTGGAAATTGTTAATATTCAAAATAAATACACAGAAAAACGTATATATTTTTTAACTCTTAAATGATATCAGATATGACAATATTATGAAGCACAAAATCACTTGCTTTGCGTGTATGAACCATTAGTTATTTAGAGGCTGAAAATTCTCTAACTAAAGTTGGATGTATGCCATTATCTTGCATTTCCCCATTAATAAATCAGTCGGTTAATAGGCTCGTTTGAAATAACTTAATTTTTTCAGTAATGATTCACTTTTGGTATTTAGCTCATGCAAATTAGTCAAGCATTTGAAACGTGGTATGCCATTTTCGAAAATGGGAATTATTTACTTTGCTTTCAAAGACTGAAATGAGATAATTAGTGCTACAGACATTGGTTTCTTTGTGAACGAATAGTAGAGTCAAACAATTTCGACGGTTGGATGCTTTTCTTTAACACTGCATAATAACTCAAAATTTCTGCTATAAATTGTTTCATTCCAAATGTCAAGGAAATATAAGGATTCTCAGAAACGCTGTTAAAATTTATAGACTTTAAATATTTAGATTTTTAGAAATTTATAGCGTATTTTAGAACCATTCGAGATGCATTTTTATTTAGAAATATTCCTTTATCTATTAATTTAGAAATTACATTAGAAAATATAGGAAAAATTATAACGAAATGTTTTGTCACTTGCTTATAATTACTAAAATTACATATATTGTTGGCTTATAATTAGAATATTTTATGAAAATTTGGAATATTACTAAGCATTTCATCTCAAAGGATGCAGCAAATCCATTGTCCGAACCTACCTCGATTATAAGAAACATCATTATTTTCAAAAGTTAAGTGATGACATTGTCAGTGTGCTACAGCATAACGGAGTTATTTTGTACCAATTTTCATGACTTCAGAAAAAATTTCAAAACTAGTTGCGTGTATTTCTCTAAGAAAATGCTGTATCTGATTTCGTCCTCGTTGAGTGATAGCCAGAGAAATGTTTTGCACCAAAATTTGGATTTTAGAGTAATTTAATAGTAAATCGAAATTTCGGTACAATGTTTAGAAGGAAAGTATTTGTACTGACTATGTCAAATATATTTATTGAAAACCTGGGTGTAAGTATATAGGAAAAATAAATCTTATAAATACCTGATTAAAAGCAACAATTTTACGCCAGTGTTTTCGGTCAAATTATAATGGCGGTTTAGAAAGGGCGTTTAGACCAATTATTGCCAGGTGTGTTATTTTAGTGTCAATTGATTTCCAAATCTTCTTAACATGATAAGCGTTTATTGTCATCTTAAGAAATACACTACTGACAGGAAAACTCATGTCACTGAACTCGACTAAACAAGTTGCAACGGTCTTTACCTTCACATTGGAGAAAATCAGGGTATTTCTACGTTTCCTTCTAAGAGGCAGCTTTCTTTCGCAACAAACTATTTGCTTGGGGTACCAAGAAAACTTCTGTCTCTTCAAGAGTGCACTAACCTTGTGAAATGACATTAACTGTCTGAACTCGGCTAGAGTGAGAATTCCATTGCCTCAAACCCTGGAGTGCGTTTTCGCTCACAAAACAGAACACGTTCTTTATAAAAATTACAGGAGATAGACACCTATGGTTGCCCGATCAATTATCAACAAAGAAACGAGCTACATTTTTCTTTAAAAAATTCACCCAGGCGCCCGAAACCACCTGAGTCTGGCTTCTGTCGAACGGGCGGTTTGAGGCGGAATAGGGCTCATAGGGTTAAAACAAGCGTTTAGGGTCTCTGGAGAGAAATCCATATAATCACAAGTCCTTAATTTCCTTGTATGCACCTTGGGCATATCTGATGCAAAAACAAGCATTGTTCTTCTTATTCTTTAATACAAAAAAATATTAAAAAATACAACTTGGTTTTCATTGTACCGGAAATTGCGATGGTACAAAGAAACTCTGATTTGATCCAAAGTATTTCATGTCGGAAAAATATTACTTAAACTTCACCCTCTGACTACTAAGGATTCTCAAAATCTGAGTACAGTTGTATATTTAGGTATGCTTACTAATTGATCTGTGGAATGGATTCGCCGGCCAAGTTCCCCCTTTGCTCCTCACTACGGATGGTGGGAGATATGAATGGCAGGCCTTTCATCACTTATCTCTCCCTTAAGGGTCCTTTTAATGACCAATCGCCCAACTGCCTTCTCCTCCCTTTTGGAATAGCAACCGGCCGAAATACGCCCCACCAGTACAGAAGTTGCATGGCCGGTTACGGGCGGCTTAGGAGTCAGAGTGTTAATTAATAATTATAATTTACATTTAAAGCAAAAATATAAAAGCTAGATTTATTATGTTTCACATTTAAATGCATTTCCTTCAGAAATGTTGTACTTTTTTCACCAGAGACTTATTTTACAGCACAAAAACTTTCCCTGAGAAATTTGATCAATGTTATCTTTCTTCTATAATTTCTTGAACGGTTGATATATGCTTTTAAGGTATGAAATACACTAGTCAGTGTTGCCAAGAAACGATAAAAAAATCTCAATCCCGTATCCCTTATCATTTTATCTCTGTTCTACTTTTTAACGAAAATTCTATACTGTTGCAAAATATACGGTACATGATGGATTAACTGAAAGAAAATACATTGACAAAATTCCCGTGCATCCTTCGATCATTCGTATTAGTAAAAATTTGTTGTTAGACAAAAAAGTAAAATTATAAATGTATAAGTTATTTGTGCCACTCTTTAATTTCAGAACAACTGCAGCTGTAGTAATATAATTGGTGTCTAGATATAGTAAAGTGGCTATACAAAGTAGCACACTATATTGTCCGATATTGTAATGTTCGAAATGTCAATATTGTTTAGTTTTGTGTTACAATATTGAAACAGTGTTAAATATAAGACTTTGCATATACTGCTCAATATTGGGTTTCAATATTTTTAAATATTGAGGAATATTATACAATATAGTTCAACTTAGTTTCAATAAAGTACTATTTATTGCCCCAAAATTATAAATATTCCTAATATTAAACCTAATTACTTATTAGAGATTGAAAATACTTTTCTGCTTCCATACCGCATCATTTGATTATTTTGTAATCGACATTTGTTACGCATAAGAACCTTGGATTCGAATCGCCGACAACTTGCCTTGTTCACTTAGCCACCGAGACCTTGAACGGCGAAGACAGATTGTGGTAACCGAGCTTGGCTTGATACGAAGTATTATGCATTTTTAATTGTCTTCTTGATTTAATTAACTTTTTTATAATTTTGAATATGATTTGAAGCAGAAGAGAGAACGATTTCCGCTAGTAAGTTAGTAATAGAATATATGAAATTAGGGTTCAAAATTAATTACTTTTAAAAATATGGAAAACAAAGAAAGTTAATATTTTTCAACTAAATTTGACTGATTTAGGGTATAATTTTGTTCATGAAAGTTAAAATTTCAATATTAAGAAAATATAGTTTATATAGTTTTCTTTATGATATATAGTGATATATAGTTTTCTTTAAATTACGAGTTCTATTTTTAGTAAAAGTTGGGAAGAGGATTTTTCAAAGGTAATATTTTTTTTATAAAAATACCTGGTCAGTTTTTTCAAATTATCATTGATTTATTGAATTAGTAGAAAGAAGGACTGTCTAGGAGGTTTTATTAAGAACTGGATGTATTTTAAAACAGAGTCAAAGAATCAAAACCATATACATACAAACGTATCCAGATCGTATTGTCGTTTCAGGTAAAAATAATCGTAATAATAAAACGCTGTGTTATATTGTTAAATGCAGAACAATATAACTTCGTCACTACATTAATAAATGTTGTTAAACGTAGAATTTACAATATTCTGAGCACTACGTTGGTCAACGTTGTTAAATGTAGAATTTTCAATATTGTTACCACTACATTCGTCAATGTTGCGGGAATATAGAATTTCCAATATTGGCATACTGTATTTGGCTTTGAATGAAAAATAATTCCAATAATTTTTTTTTGAAATAAGAAAATAATTGACATGAATTATTTAGCTAAAACTAACATTTTTGTACCAAAATTTTACGTTTACAAAACTTTTAAAAGTTTAGATACCGCATTCGGTATTCCTCGGCATTAATAATATTGTTCAATATTGCTCAAAATATTTTATAATATTGTTGTGCTACTTGGGATGCCCTATGATATAATAACACTCCCAGCGCTACTTGGCAGCAAACTTCGGAATCAACGATCCTTTCATGAAAATGGAATGATATAGGGAAAAGAAGTGAATTATAAATTTGTTGCACATCATCGATTTTATACAAACAGACGCCTTGTGAAGATTAATGCCAGGAACGAAACGCATAAAACTTCATGCATTTGTTTGCGATTTCTAGCACTGTTACATGTTAAAATGTGTTATAAAGAGAAGGAAAGGAACTAATTATCTCAATATACCCACCTTTTCGATGTTAAATTTGGTCTCCGTCTACTACAATTCACATTTGAACTCGAGTTTGAATTTCATGTTGCACATATTTCAGCATATTAGGTGTCACGCTGCAGAAGCATCAGTAATACGTAAATACGTAATCAGTAAATCCATCTAGTTAAGAAATTTCTACAGGAAAAAGTCCTTTGGGGTCATTTTTGTCCGAAAGATAGCATTTTTTCTTTCTTCAATGTTTTGTGACGTGACAGTTTCGGAAATCGCGATCAAACAAATGAGCGTTTTAATTGCTTTATACCTATTTTCCCTATATCGTTCCGTTATTAAATATAGGAGCGCTAATTCCTCAGCTTTTCGCCAGATGGCGATGTGTGGCGGTCTCTTGGCATAATGCATAGCCAATTTCTTATTCTTAGACACCACTTTTATGACTATAGCTCCAGTTTTTCTTAAATTAAATGGGGTGTAAGTGACTTCAGTGGGTACCCTGTATAAATCAACATCAAATTTGAAAAGAGAAACAATAAGTTGGAATGTTTACGTTAAAATCGCATTAACGGTCATCAGGAAGT
Source organism: Araneus ventricosus (assembly GCA_013235015.1). Taxonomy (NCBI): domain Eukaryota; kingdom Metazoa; phylum Arthropoda; class Arachnida; order Araneae; family Araneidae; genus Araneus; species Araneus ventricosus. Next base: position 45,819 of record BGPR01010761.1, read on the forward strand.
GAAATCCATACGAACCTCATACAAAATATTTTAGCGTTTTCTACAGACAGAGCTGGCTAATAAAACCAAAAAAAAACATTGCTTCACCCCAAACGCTAAGACAGGCTAATATATCCAGAAACGATTAAGAGAGTGTTTCTGTGATATCAAGCTAAATTTGTGTCACATGGTATAAAATCATATTACATATTTTTAAAAGTAATAGAAAAGAAATATTTGCTGTTGAGTAGTCAGTTGATCAGTGGAAAAGTAACAATCTTCGACTCCTTTCATACCAAGCTACTTAAAATATTTTTCATTCATCCGGCTTATCACTTGGCAACATTCGCCGGTTTAAAACTATTCCGTACAAAAGCAAGCTGATCCCTTCAAAATAAGCCTACCAAGTGAAAAAAAATAATAAAAAAGAAGTGATTCCACTATGTTTCTTATACGACTGTTAGAGGTCAATAAAATATTTTGTTGTCAATTTTATTTTCTATCGCAAAACACTTCTAAGGTAGTAAATTTGATAAAAAGCACTTTATCTAACATCAAAGCACCACAATTGGATTACAGGGTAAATATATAATCTCCCATATTCTGTGAAGAGAAATAACCAATGTGATGTTTTGCTGAAACTCTAAGTAAAATTCGAAAAATAACATATAGTAAGGATTAATATTTCTCTTAAATGTTCGAAAACCAATTCTTATTATAAAATCAATAGATTGATAATTCGATTGTATTCATTTCATGTATATTTCTGGATGAGTTTTAGAATTAAATAAATTTTTTGGCATTAATTGTGATACAATTTTTCGTTAATATAGATAACAATGCGATATATATTTAAATATTTATTTTAGATACATGTCAGCGCTCTCTTTCTATAGTGTTGCAATAATATAGGGTTGTGTATACTTCTTTTTTTTTTCTTCTTATTTAAGGTTGATTAACCTTTCTGTTTTTTTCAACAATTAGGTTTCTTAGATGGTTTGCGCAAAAAAATCAGATTTAACATGTCGAGCTAGTCCACGATATAGCTAGCCACTTTAATTGCTGAAATTCCAAATATCGGATTAACTTTTTCTAGCACTTTTGGTTTTAATCCATGTACAATTCTCTATTTATAGTCTTAAATTTAACTGTGTTCATATAGTACATTCGCATATCCCTATATTCTTATTGGCAATTATTAGTATTTTTAATTTATTTGGTTTTAAATAAGCTATAGTTTAGTTAAAAATTGAAGTTTTTGAAAAGAATTACTAAATTGTTTGTTGTTTTCCTGTCGAACATTATGTTCAGTCATTTCATATACATTGTTATATTTAATATACAGGATGATTCTACGTTCGTGGGACAAACTTCGAGGGTTGATCAGGCATACGATAAGCATCCAAAATCACATAAGAACATGCGTGCTCAAATCCCATCTAGAGGCAGCAGATGACATTTAAAATAATACAATATTGGCTACAATTGCGGACGCTGTTTGAAATAATAGCATTTTTAAAAATATCTGCCTGAATTTCGACAATATAAAGAATAGGTTTTAACTTACAATTTGCATTGAGGATTCGATCACGGGGACATTTAGGGGACTGACCAGAAAATGAATAAGTCGAAAAGGGATTTTGACTCACTCCGCTTCACATAAAAATGATAATGGCTTGCAACTTTTATCATTTTTTATGTAATGTGCGCGATGTTTACGAGCATTTTCGTCAAAATATGCGGGAAGATATAAAGGCTTCTTTAAAAAATCCCAAATTTTCCCGCACGTTGTTTGCTTATAACTTGCAGAGTTTTGGTTAGAATATTACGAAACTCGGAAAATATATGACAATATGTTAGTGAAGTATTGTATTAAAATTTTAAATAAATGCATTGATAATAAAATAAGATATAGGAAGTTGTACTAAATAGTTTTACTGCGCATGCTCGAAAGGTAGCGTAACTTTTCTGCCACAACTTCAAAGCCAGATATATGGGGCAACTTATATAAAATTTCCAGTTCAATCCTATTAATATTCAGAAAGATATTGGCATTTTGTCCAGCGCGGTTTTATGTTTAATGCCATCTGGTGCCTCCATATTGCGTTTGGACACCCATGTCTTTATGTTTAATGCCATCTGGTGCCTCCATATTGCGTTTGGACACCCATGTGCATGTATAATTTTGGATGCTTATCATATACCTCATCAACCATCGAAGTTTGTCCAACGACCGTAGATTCACCCTGTATATATATATATATATATATATATATATATATATTTTCAGAAGATTGAATTGTAAAGATTGGATTGAAAATATAATACATGTCTTGATAAATTGAAATATTTAACTATTTATATATATTTAAATGTTCAAATACATTATTTTATAAAAATTTAGATTATTAATAGTATTACATATTTTAACAAGTTTTGAGATTTTTAATACAGGCATCATACTAATTCTTTAATATTAAAATAAATTGAATTATTTGATTAATTTATGTCGAATCATAGTTAGAAATTTTATTTTTGGCACTCCGTGAAGTTAAGCTAAGTGGCGGTTTCGATTAAAATGTGGAATGGATGGGTAAAGAAACACTGATTCTATAATTGTTAGTGAATAAGCATGTAGTAATAAGTATGTAGTACTTAGTAATAAGTATATATATATTTTATTGAATGATGTATTTATTGTTTTCAGTGCAATATATTGTTGTATTTCATAGATTTAATTTTAGTAATTTCCACATAATTATGATACTAATTTTATTGTTGAAAACTCTCTCTCTCTATGTATATATATATATATATATATATATGCATACATATAACATCATGCTTTAACGAAGGTGAGGTGTAGTCCATTTTGATCCTGGAAGAGACAATATTTGGATTAATCTTCTTTTACTCAGTCATTGAGGATATTAGGTTATTTCTTCATGGGTAAAGGATTCAGTTTTTACGTAGCTCCATGACCAGTATTCATAAGGTTACGCCTGAGCGCCACGTTGTTGTTGTCAGCTTACATGCTTGAATCAAAAAGGGGCAGATAGGAATGCATAGAAAATTTAAGTACCCAGAGAAGGGAATTTCCCCGGAATCGTTACATTATATATACAAGTTAAAATTTACTTTAACAAGGCAGAATAAGATAGGTGATAAATATTATATCTTTAAAAATATGAATATTATCACAAAAAAGAAAAATAGCCAATACAAAATGGGTGAAATATCTGAGTCATGAAAAATACGGTAGGAAACGAAACTAAGTATGTATGTTTAATCCAACTATAGATACTTCCTAGTTTAGGTTTATTGTGACAGAATATAGATTTAAAATTAATTTTAGCATTTTTAAAGAGGTTTACTGCGCAAAGAAAAAACAGTGTGATAAAGATATGTATTAACAGTGGCAATCCGCTAAATATGACTGTAAAATACACGTATATATGCATATAACATGGAATTAATTAACTGAAAAACTTTTTGCATAACGGAAGCAAAATTAAATGTGTAAAAAAACAAACTCAGTTCAGTTTTGAATAATTGAAACACACTCCATCGGACAACATAAGAAGAAGCATTTTAGGTTGAATAATGGACCTTGGGTTAAAATCAGTCAGATTAAACTAATTTATTAAGTACAATAGATGGTACAATAGATGAGGAGAAACCCATATCAGCTCTTCCCGAATCTCAGAATTTCCTCTCCACATCTGCGGAAAGGCGACTACCAAGTCCGATAACAAGATAGCTTTTCAGAACAACAGGTCTAATACACTCCTCTGTAGACACTAGAAGAGGAAATCTGAAGAAACCTGAAATGACTTCCCTAAATATTCATATAATTTCGATGCATAAAAAATTGAATTAACCTTTGTTAAAGTTTTAACAAAAAAGTTGGTTGAAATGAAATAAGCTTATAAAATTCGCAAGATTTTTACATGAGGAAAAATGAAACATGTTTTAATAAAAATGGTTGAACGAATTTTAGTTATTTTCTTTCAAGTATACAGGGTGGCCATAAAATAACTTTCCCAGCATTAAGGCATCTGCAGCTAACACAAATGAACGGAATGAAGCTAAATTTTATATACAGACTGTAGAAAACATAAAGAGATGATTTTCGAAAAAAATTAAATGAATAAAAATATTACCAAAAGTCGACGATAGGTCACGTGCACACTATGAAATTTGTACAATCGAGGTAGATTATGTACCTACGTTTCATAGTACACTGCATTCCCAATTATCCCGGTTAATCACCGAGAGGGCTCGCACGGACAATAGAAAAACACGGATAATCCGAAAACTCCTTTTTATTAAAGAAAAAATCAACATCAGTACAAAAATATATAAATTACTTACATTTGCATGCTGTATAACATCAAACTATGAATTTTCCTTTTAACATTTACTGCTTTAAAAAACCTGTTATGCGTCTTTGCTTCTGCTGTTTGTTCATTTCTTGTCGTATATCGACACATATTTTACGAACCGCAGTAATGTCACCGTAATCAAATCTTCTTGGTCCTATATAATCTAACAAAGTTTCCGCAGATTTTAGAGAAGAAGAATGAGAAATTGTATTTCCCTCATTTAATACATATTCTGCATCTCCATTATGAAGTTGGTTGCTAGCTGATTCTCCATTATGAAGTTTTTGAAGGATTTTAATTTTTGTTTTTGAGTTTGCGTGCTTATAATTGTGTGCAAATTTACTCAACAATTTTCCACCAGCATTCTTGAAGTTTTAATGGCGATTTTCTTAGTCTACAATATTTTTTGAGCGTATCAAGGTGCCTGCATCTAAAGGTCCTCATGAGGGGTATTCCAAAAAAAGGAACCCCGTAATGATGCGTTAAAATGACAGATTTATTCTTGACAATAACCAAACTTGACAACTCATTCATTGTGTGTTTTCATCAGCTTCAAAAATTTAAGGTAACCAGAAAGGGTTAAGGAATGCTGTCACATGAGCACTATGATACATAATGTATGTACTATGTATAGTATACTTATTATCCGTGCAATATCTGGCGGATTATCCATGCTCATTCCGACTGTCAAAAAAAAGAATTTAAAGAGAAACATTTTCAACTTATCACATGTAAAATCGATGTTGATGTCAATCAAGAGACTATTCCGTGAAACTAGTGAGCCGAAGTAAGGGACGCCAAAGAATAGACAGATTTTTTTTTCTCCCTCCACGTGCGACTCTACCGGTTCAACCCTAATTTTCTGAGAAGAATCATCCACTTCCTGCTAGCTCACTCGCATTAACACGCTTCCCTTCTTATCATTCTTTTAACTTCTTCTGTCTTCTTTCACTTTCGCACGTGCTGCCCTTTAGTTTTATGTCTTGTTTTTCGTCAGTAAGTAGCGTAAAAAATA
>BGPR01010762.1:0-51186 GCA_013235015.1 Araneus ventricosus
GCAGTGTCGTCCGCGAAAAGGCTGAAGTTAATTTCTTCCATTTGTGGGATGTCGAGCACAATTAAATATAAGAAATGTGTAGAATTCGATAATTCAAGCTCGAATATGGTTTCGAATATATTGATTCCCGAGTCAAAGAAATCACTTTTCATAAATTCTGTGAGAGAGATGGACAAAAATATAACGTAAGGAATATTGAATAACGTTTGAAATAGCGTTTAAATTCTATACTATAAGCATTTTAAAGTTCACAGCATTTGCACTATAAACATTAAATTATTAATATTTAAGTTACAAAAACGAAAGATTATTCATCAATTGGCTTGTTCTTAAAGATTTAATTTAAGTCTCGGTTTACAAACCTTTTAAAGCACTATAAACTTTTTTAAAATTTTATATTAACACGTACGAAAATTATGTGAATTTTGAATTAGAGTATGTCTTTTATTATCAACAGCAGAATCTCTAAATTACCATAAAACTTGATGGTCAGGGTGATTATAATTAAAGTTACCCAATTTAGACCTGCTTAGTGTTGGTTACTCTGGTTGACGAATGTCGATGAAACTTGGTATAAACGTTTTAGGCACCATGGGAAATGAAATCTGCAATAAAAAATAATATTTCAAATTTCTGCCACGAGGTGAGAATGGTTCGCATAAAGAACAAAAAATATAAATAGGTTATCAAGATGAAAAGTCTAAAGATTTTTTTAGGCAAAAGAAATTACCTTTTTTTCAGGAAGCACTGCAATTTGCAAAAGACGCATGTGAAGACGCATGGTCATTAGAATGGAAAGAAAAAAAAAGAATTTTTCTTTTTAAAAATTGTAATAGTGGGGAAAAGTTGCATTTTTATGCAAAAAAGACAAAAATAAATTTTGATGGCAATTGGACATGTCTTGAGGTGCCGCAAGTACGAGAAAGTTTCATAAATTTAAAAATGTTTGCTCTATTTCAACCTTTTTCTCTGATTTCTTATATGGAGTATTAAAATCCAAATCAAATATTTTGTACTTTCCCGGATAGAACAAACGTTTATAGGGGTTTAAAACCGATTGTGTGTATATAAAAATATTAACTAATAGACAAAATCGTGCAAAAATCGACAATGAGTAAAAAGAAATTATGTTGTTTTCTTATTGTAACTATTTCTCTGTTTTACTTTTAACAGACAAAGATCGTTTGCAAGTACTTTATGCATCCTTGCTATTACTATTGTGCAAAAAATGTATTTTATGTTGTGCCAACGAACCGATAAGGAATAAAGTTGATGGGGAGAATGTTCAGTACTGAGAGGTGATATTTGTTTGTGGAGCGAGTTCTTGCCAGCTCAATAAATTTAATCTTTATTTTTTCAATCCATATTTTTTGCTTGTACTATCAACATAAAATAAACAGTAATATATGTATATATTTTCCCCTTAGATGCGAGTGATAAAGGGCTTGTTAAAATATTTTTGCAAACATATGTTGTTTTTGCTTAGTTTTATCGTTAAGGAGTGAATATTGAGCATTTTTTTAAAAAAGAAGATTTTCTCCTTGACGAATTTAATTATCCAAAATTTTATACAGATATAAAATTTTGGAGTAAATTCCAAATATAATTTTTTTCGCTCGTTGTATTTTTTAAAATTACCTTGTTCACATGCAAGCAGACAGCCCCAGTTCCAAAAATGTTTCTTTTGGACTCAAGAAAGTCTACCAAGTGAAAAATCGCAAAATCTACAGGTTAACATTTTTGACAATTGTAATATTTCTCTAAGTATGTGCTATATTGAAAAGAGAAAGACTGAAGAAATAGCAGTGAAGTATTGAGGTTTGTATCGTCCGGGTCTTAATATGACTTTTTCGCCCTGGTTGCCTGTGGCCATTAGTGCCTTAGAAATTGTAAATGGCGCCCAGTGAAAAGGCATTTCCTTTTTTTTGAACCAACATATTAGGTTTCCAAATGCGGTAGAACAGTACTGACGTTTAATCTCCATGGCTCTTAGGACAACTGTAACCGTGCCCTTCGTTGCTATGCCCCGAGAAAGAGATATGAAATGCAATTTTTACAACAGAAATACTGAAAAGACTTGCTGAAAGTAGCATCGATGACCTGAATACACAATCCAATTAGGCAGACAGGGATGGAATGGATGTATTTGAAGCCACCTACTGTGATACTGATTTTGTTCTCCAAAATATTTCGGGCATCGAGATCTTCTACTGAGTGCACAGGTGTCTTTTCCATCAACTGCTTCATACCGCGGGGGGGTGGCAACTATGCATAAGAACATGACCGCACATCTTCACTCATATCTAAGAAAAATATACACAATTATCACTGTCCTTATTAAGTTGATAACATAAGAAAAAAACCAATAAAGAATAATGAAGATTGCATTTTTTGATCTGGCTAGATCTCGGCATCTTTAGCAAATATCATCTCTCAGTACTAAATCTTCTACCTCGGGTGAAATATAATATTTCAAGATAAAAAATATTGATGTGAATACATAGCTTCACGTGCAATTATAAATCCAAATGCTATCAATGCACAAACAAATACTAGAATAACAGTCAATAAATTTAACTTTATTCGTTGTCTTTCAATGGCAAAACACAAAATACATTTTTATAATAGCAATCAGTGGCGACGAGTCGGGGTGGTTCCTCCCCACACCCCCAAGATAAATTAAATTTTAATTAGTTTGGGCTCCCTAAAACTAAGAATTATGAAAAAGCAAACTAATCTGGCGAAGCCTGTTAATTTTGAAGCTAAGTTTTTAAATTTTTTGTCTACTTTCGAAACTCCCAGATACTTTTATTCGTCTGTAAATATTTTGCCACCATACACACAGTTATAACTTCCAATCGCAGCTAGTGTTGGTAATAAGAAGAATACATAAAGCACATGTGAGAGTGCTTCGTCAGTTAAAAGTATAACAGAGCATTAATTCTCAGATTAGAAAACAGCATGCTTTCTTTTTTCATAGTCGATTTCTTGTTGAGTTTTGGTTAATGATTAATGTTTCTATATAATGAAAATAGATTTTAATGTTTTAAACCCCTTTAAAAACGTTTGTTCTGTTTATAAAAAAGAAATACAAAATACAAAATATTTGATTTGGGCTTTTATACTACAAATAAGAAATTAGAGAAAAAGGTTGAAATAGAGCAATATTTTTCAAATTTTTGAAAATTTATGGTATTTGCGGCACCTCAAGACATATTCCTATTTCCATCAAATTTTATTTTTGTCTTTTTTTTTTATAAAAAGGCAACTTTTCCGCAGTATACCAATTTTAAGAAACGAAAAATGTATTTTCGCTGCACCGTTATGGACATTTGTGTAATACAAAGAATTGCCAGGAGAAAGAAAATTATACCCAAAGAGAGGGCTGCAGACTTTGGACCAAGAACTGAAAAGGCCAATGTTAGAGTTCATTGACAGGTTTCAACAAAAAATCGACACATGGTGCGAAGGCGTGGAATGTATGAATCGATTGATTTTAAAAATTTTACTGGTGAGGAAAATAAAACGAATAGGCTCTAAACAGCATCGAAATTAAAGTCCAAAGTTTTATAATATGCTTCACACTAAAAATTGAACCCATTGACGAAATTTAAAAAATCAAATTTGAATTTTGCAGAAGTTATCGTTTTTAATATCAAACGGTATGAGCGTTTCAGAACTTTAGGGAATGAATGATTATAAAACCAGGAATATCAATGAAACATAACTAAAGTTCAAAATTTATTTATTTATGAGGAAATGTAAATTTAGTGACTAAAATTAGAAGAAAAGTTAAAAGTTATTCGTTTTTTAGTGAAAGTCAGATTTAAAACAGGGAAACAAGTGAGAAGTGAAGAATATCAAGGAGACTCAAATAAAACACAAAATCAATTGTTTGCAAGTATACTTAAATTAAAAAGAATTCAGTAATTTTTACAAATTATTCTTTATTAAGTAAAATTCAGTTTTGAAACAAAAAAGTAATAAAAAAATATTATAAGGCCTAGAATATCAGTGAAACGCGAATAAAATTTTAAGATTACTTATTTTCAAATAAATTTAAATTTGGAAATGAAGTGTTTTTAAAGTAATATTTAGATTTAAAATCAATTCACGTAAAAATGATTATAAAAATAAAAATTTAAAATTTGTTTATTTGTAAATGCATTTAAATTTAAACTCAAACAAAACAAATTATATTTTTCAGCAAAATTCAGATTTAAACAAATAAGACTAAATAAAAAAAAATGTGGAGTAAATTCATTTTAGTCCTGTTGAGGATCATTTGAAGATCCTCTAGGTAGGTTTGGATCTCTTGCCCCAAGGGATGGTGTTCTTATATAATGTATTTTATAGTTTTTACGATATCATACATTATTCAAGTTATAATCGTTGTCTTGGTCGTCATAGGTTCAATGGCAATCTTAAATTTATTTCTTTGTTTCTCAAACGAAAATTATGTTCACTAATCCCGTTAAATCCTTGTAAGTAGCAGTCGGATGTTAGAGCTTGTGTACTTTAAATGACGAAAAGAATAAATTAATTTTAAGACGTTATTTGAAATTAAGATATATATCTTATATATGTGGCTTATAAATCACACCCGCAGTTAAAGTGCTAAACATATATGGGAGGCCTAGGGGTGATTGGAACGAACCTTAGGCTACTCATATTGTATTTCTAATTAATGACTGCTGTATTAAAAGATTATTTAAATTTCAGTACAGAGGGATATACCAATGTATTCCCAAAGGAAAATAATCAGCTGGTATGGCATCTTTCCCCCGTAAAGAAAAGGATAAAAACATATGTTCTAAAAAGTGTTTTATTAATTTTTTTTTTAAAAATATGTCTTAGTTTCAGAAACTACTGTACATTTCTATAATATTTTCAACTATTTCAACAGTATTTTCTTATAGTTTTTTATTAGCGTTAAAGGAAATTAATTTAAACATTTTTTTTAAATTCCTTAAAAGTTATTTGGTACAAATTTTAAACAGAATAAGAAAGGCAACATCTGTATATATAATTCTCTTACAAGGCGTCAAAAAAGGATCGAATTTCTTAATCATCGTTTGGGAACAGCTTGCAAGTTTGTGTTATTTACATTCGATTCGATGAATTTAGTTTGATTTGATCAGAGACAACGAAATTTTTCAAAATGAGTTTAATTCGGCAGATTCAATTATAAATAGGAATCGTCGAAAAAGAGAACTGTTGAACAACTGAAACTGTTGAGGAATCTTTCCTAAGACGATCCTATCGGAATGTACAAAATCGAGTCAAGCGTTTGTGTGTACGGAATGAAGTTTCCGAGTTACGGGAACGAAGTTGACTGTGGCAGGATTCTGTTCTTCTATCCATGTAGCGAAGATTCTTTTTATCATTATTTCAGTGGAAAAAAGCATGTTTAAAATTGTGGTGTAAAAAGCAAGAATTTTAGATTTTTTAAAAAATTTTGAAAAAACGCTATTTTGTTAATTTTATAAAGGTAAAAGTTAATAATTATTATGGGTTATAATTTTGAATAGTGAATCAGAACATATTTAAAGCCATTTGTCACTTTAATTTGTCCTTCTTAAACTAAAAGTTTGTGAAATGGTTTAACTCACCTATTGACAACTTAAATTTTCTGAGGTTTTAACACATAAATATCCACCCATCGAGAAAAGTTATATCTTTCTTGGCTAAATAATTATTGCAGAGAGTGTGCATACATGTGGCGAAGCTTTTCTGAGCAACAAGTCACTGAGAAGTGTGGATATTTAGAAGTTTGTTGAAAGGAAGTCAGGGCTAATGAGACTGTTGAAAAAACATTCAATTTTGTCTCAAGAAGTTTTTAGTGCCTGATTTCTGATTGATGAAAATAATTCTTTTTTTGTATACATCTTATCCTACATTTTAGAATTCAAATCTCTTTCTAGCATTTACATATATATGGTATAAAGTTAAAATTTTAATTTTATAATTTGATTATTTAGCTTTGCTTAGTTTTAGTTTTTAAAAAGAATTTAGTTAGAACTTCTTGCTACTCAAATAATTTAAATTTACTTTTAGTAATTAATGTGTTTATAATTTCTTATTACTAGCACGCACTCATAACTGTACAACGAGCGAGCGAAGACAGCTGGGATCACTTAGTAATCCCAAAAGAGTCACAACGTGATTCTTGGAGGTTGACGAGCGGAGCGAGTAGGGGTGTGTAACCCTCAAGTTTTCTATAATTTAGCATTAATGTTATATATTTTTTAAAAAGATGTTGCTAACAATATATTTAAAAGCAAAATATAATATAAAAGTAAATAAAAAAAATAAATTGAAAATTAGTGAATGAAGGTGTTTTTATAGAAAAAAATTGGCTACCAATTTTAATCTAGACTCATTAACGTTAATAGTTTAAATTAGAAAGAGTCAAAAATGACAATAACGACAAATTTATTTGTCTTAAAACATTTTATGTCTATCGAAGCTTTCGAATTCCCGGGGATAAGTATCGAGATAAATACTCTCGTAAATAGTGACCTACATGAAGACTAAATAAATTCCACAGTGGAGTATTCTTTCCGAGAAGTTAATTTCGAATGTTGGATTTGACAAGTGGCGCAGAAATTCATTCTTTTTACTACCACAATAAAATTATCATCGAGACAGAAAACCCGTGTAAGCGTCTAGTTTAGTATTGAAAAATAGGAAGCAATTTTTACTACATATTTTTCGCAGTGAAAAAGAAATGAGAATCTATGTCCAATATTTCGTTTCTTTGTAATGTTTATGTGTTTCTCGAGACTTGCTAGCATGTGATGCTGTAATTACTCCTCACATTAAGATGCAGATTTCTTTTACTTTGTCGTATACGAAGTATATACATAAAGAGAGTGATGCAATCGGCAAAGAATTCAACCTCGAGATTTGAATAATTCTCCATGTTTTAAGCCAGTCATTCACCATCTTTCCACTTCATGCAAATGGCGTGGTGGTACTCCACAAAATTCCATTTTTCTCCCCGTCTGTTTAGGAAGGTCGTGCACAGCAGCTGCATGCACAAAATCTGCCTTCAAAACGCGAAATGTGAAATGAGGAGAATCTTTTATTAAACGTTCCCCAGTTTGAAAGAAATGCGAATATTTGCTTAATCTTTCATTTCTTTGTGTTGTGTATGTGCTTCTGGCGGTTTTCTGACATGTGTTGCTGTAATTACTCCTTGTATTAAAAACTGCAGAATTCTTTTAGTTTGTCGTATACGAAACATATATAAAGTGTTGTAATCGTCAAGAAATTCAAGTTCAAGGATTTGAAGAAATCTCCGTGTTTTAAGTCCACCATTCACACTTGCTAAACTTCATGCAAATGGCGTGGCGGCAATCCTCACCATTCCACTTTTCGGTCCATCCATTTGCGTAGGTTATTCACGTCCTCTCTGGGCAAACCACAGACCCACCCTCAGCTACTGGCTTCCGATCCCTTACAACGCCTACTTCTTCCCCCCTCGCATTTAAAATGCCAACCTCCAACTGCTCCGATTTCCTCTAAAACACAAGAGTCTCCCCCTCCCCCACGTATCAAAAACCGGTCGCATTTCAGCATTTAAAGCCCTGCCGTCCAAATGGAGAAATTGGATTGTACGGGTGAACGTGATGATCAAAAACGTAGCGAGCTAGGTAGTTTAAATATTGAAAACGGTTTTATCTCTAGAATTAAATATCTGTTTAAAATTCTTGAAATCCAATTGGTAAAAGGAAAGAGGACCAAAATACATACTTGATTTTCCTTCCCCTAGTACAGGGGTTCCCAACCTTTATACCCTCGCGGACCCTTTGATTAATCTTCTTGTTTCCGCGTTTTCCCTAATGTCATATCCATCCACTTTGAAACAGCTAAGAGGCTAAATTATCTTCGTGCACTTTATAATAATTCAAAGCAAATACCAGAACAATTAATTTAAAATAATAATAATGATCACGAATAATTATTTAATATAATTATCTTTATTTAAATAACGAGAGGTGCACGAAAATGTATCTATAAAATCTGAAAAATAATAAGATGCGACTTCACGAGAACTATTTTATGGAGGACCTAGTAATTTTGAACCGCTATCAGACGACGAGGACGAGAAGATACTTGAGTTATATAAATATTAAATTCTAATTTATAAGAGTCGAAGTGCAGAAAATCCTTGATACTGAGAATTTTATTTGACGTTCCTATAAAAATATGCAAAAATATCTTATTCTGGAATAATATAACAAAAATTCCGGTTTTGACTCAAAATGTCCAATGTTCTTCATTTTGAAGTTATTTCTTTTTTAAGAAATATTGCTTGCCGAGAAAACAATAAGAAATAAGAAATTAAAATCTATTTTTGAAGTTCAAAATATTTGTGGTTATCTTTTCTTTTGATAAAGGAAAATTTCATTTAAATGGACCATCGTTATTAAAATATATATATATTCTTTCCAAATAATGCGGTATTCTTACGCCTTTCTGAATTGAATTTCAATTTTTAAATAAATTTTTAATAAAAATTTTCGTTTAATAGCTGATTACTTTTTAAAGACATCATGTAGAATAATCCTGCAAGATTTGAAATTTATTCTCCTAACTGATGTATAAAAATATATAATAAATGGCTCGTTTCTAAAAGTAAAAATAAACAAAATTAATACGAGAACCAAATTTAAGTAATTGAAGAAGCAAAGCCAGTTCCTGTTTAACTCGACATTTCGGCATTTTTTCTAATTGTCCGTAATTTATTTTGTCACGTAGTCACGGAGAAACGCATTATCCAATTTTCTTCAAATTTTGCATAAATGTTCCTTGAAGTCATAAAAAACGTTGTACGTGTAAGTATTTTTATTTTTGGATCCCGTTTCAAACTTTTGTTCGTTTTAATGATTATAATGTCAATAACAAGTTTAGCACCATTAAAGCATTTGAATAATTTGGCCAATATCGATACATTTAAACATGAAAACTGCAAACAAGCAGACATTTGATAGCAATGTTGTGAATACTGATAAAAAGGAAACTTATGTAAATAAATCGATTTCAAAAAAACGTCTAAAAGTTTAGAGAATCGACGGAAAACAGATATGGAATTTTTTTGAAATGCGAGTCTATTGTTTACAGAAATACTAGTATAAATTAAATGGTTTGGCATTTAGAGCTCTGAAGAATTAATTTTCGATAAGTTTATACCACTATATTTTAGTGACAAGATCGAAGATATTTTCTTTTTTGCAAAGAAAAGTAATAATAATAATTTCTGTGATTGCGTTCCGCGTTCGTAGCAAAAAAAAGTTATACATCTGTGTCTACATATTATGAGATCCGCCTTATTTATAACGGATATCTATTGATTACTAATTTGCCAGTAAAGCGAGAATGAATGCTGATTTATATTTTAAAGGTAAATGAAATGATATATCACTTTATATAAATTCTTAAAAAAATTGTGTGTAGCGTTTCATTAAAAAGGATGCATAAGAAAATATTAGGCAATGATGAGAGAAATAATATACACTACCAATCAATGCATAAGCAAAGTGCGAAAAGAAAAAAAATGTAATTACTGTCTTTCTTTCATCAAGCTATGAATCTAAACATTAATGTTAACATCTCGGTAAAACAATAAATGAAATGTTTTATACTTTAGGTTTTTGAGCATACTGCCGATTCCAGCTGAAGTGCAGTTTCGACAAAAATTTACAGACCTCATGAATATCTCTTAGCAGCAAAGAATCGATTGTTTTTCTAGAAAATTTCATCAGATTTCTTGAATTTGTTTAAAAATCGGAAACTATATTTTTATGTCGAAAACATAAAAGGCGAAATATCGCTCGATAACTAGAATAGGCAAAATTTATGTACATGATATTTTTTCATGAATATTCTATAATTGAAAACAAAGAAGGTGTCAAATGGAAATTTTAAAGATAATACAGCTTTACACATGTAGACAACACCTTATGAAATTTTTAGACGAAAAAACCTTCATTAGAGGCATTTATTGTCTGAACGATGACTTTTATAAAATCAATATACGATGAACGATGGCAAAACAATCCTATATGGTCAATGTTTTTTGTCTATTGCATCTTAATACTGTAATAATATCTATATATAAATTTTAACCTACTCATATAATATATAATTAGCTGCAGTGTCACCAGGTGGCGTCGTTTCTTTTCTCTGGATTGAATTTCTGAGAAACGTATGTAATTGTAATGTTTCGTGGAGAATATATGAAGAAAATTATTGATTGACATTTGTGGAATTTGTGTTTACGAATATCGCTAAAAGTTGCTTGAAATACTCACCGAAATTGGCAATATAAGAATGCACCTTTGAAATACTATTTCTAAGTATGGTTAGTATATAAATAGATACGCTTAAAAGAAATCACCACTATTTCTATAAAAATATTTTCTAAATATAATATTATATATTTCTTTTCACATAATCTACTCGTATGTTTGGTTTTACTTTTTTTTATTTAAAGTCCGAATTCATATATTTGGGCTGGTAATTACAAATGTAGTCCAAGACATACAAATGGTACTGTGGGTTAACGTAGTGTTTATACTCTCGGTTCTTAACAACTGTACATTGCTATTGCAGGGAAAGATGTGGCATTAGAAATTCAATTACAGGGCAAGATCTGAATTTCCTTACTATTATTATTATTATGAGATAAGATTGTTTATTGTTAAATAATATAGAATTAAAACAGAAAAAGAAATTTAAGATATGGAATAAATAGGAGAATGAGGTATTATACAACGGGATTTTCGATTTACTAAGGGGTAATACACTTCCATTCCCACAGTAGTGAAGCCAGTGTGGTGGGGCAGTACGTATTGTTAATGTTAGTTGCTGATTATACTTTTTATTGTATTGGGTTGGTATTCTGAATTTATCGGAGTGCCGGGTAGCCTTTTGTGTCTATTTTTGTCGTAGTATTTGACAGAGGTTAGTTGTAGATTTTTCTGGATATCCTTGTTTCTTAGAAACCATAGCAAGTTACTTATTCGGCGAGCAGTTTTATTTTGTAGGACTTCTAATTCTTTTCTATGAGCCTTAGATGCAGTGTTTCATATATGTGAAACGTAATTAATAAGAGGTCGTAGCATAGTTTTGTAAATTAGAAGTTGAATGGTTTCCGAGTGCTGGGATTCGCATCAAATTATGTGGAATAATTTGGTTGAAGCACATTTGTTGTTTCTCTTAATTTTTTAACTGGTTTTTGATAGTTAGTTGTCTATCACGAATTACTCTAAGGAATACTGTTACGTTTTACGAGGGAATAATTCTTTTGAACAAATACGGTAGAGCAGGGAGATTTCGTTCCCATAAGAAGTAGACGGCTGTATATTTACTGATGTTAATTTGGAATCCCTATTGGATTAGAAGTATATGGAGGGGCTCAGTGAATGTATCTGAGATTACATTTCGGTGTTGATTAGAACAAAGAATAAAATTGCGGGCTACAAAGAGGCTGATGTCAGCTTCCTCGATTTGTACGGTATCTTTGATGTACAATTTATAGCTCTATCTTACAAAAAAGTGCTAGCCTTCAATAATTAAAGGTAGAAGAAATAATAACATATGGTTTGTAATATATTGATTCTAGTCTCAAAGAAATCAATTTGCAGATATGCTGACAAAGACAATGTCCAGAGAAATTCCTAAGGAATAATGAATATTGTGTAAGATAGCATTTAAATTCTATACAATACGCATTTTAGAATTTACAGCATTTTCAATACAAAAAGTTAATTTTTAAAATTTGTATTTACAAAAACTAAAAATAATTTATAAATTGATTTGCTTTTAAAGATTTAATTTAAGACATGGTTTACAAACATTTTTAAGCACTATAAACTTTCTAAACATTTTATATTAACATGTATAAAACTCGTGTAAAGTTTGAATAAGAGTATGTAATTTATTATTTGCATCAAGGAGTTCTAAATTACCATAAAACGTATTCTACTTTTAAGAGATGTCTTTTTTGTTCATTATCATATACAGAACATCTGTGCTGTGGAATCCTTTCTGTTTTCGTTTCATGAAGGATTTATACCAGAAATCGGTCCTGAGTACGAACGTTCTACATTATCCCATATGAACAAAAGACAACCTGTCCATATTAAATTAAGAAGTACCATTTGATTGATATGCAATTTTATTCAACATAACATATAAATATCGCATAGCACATTGAATAAAGCAAAACAATAACCCAGAAAATTCTATATTGTTTCGAACATTTTTATTCTTAAATGAAAATATTATTCCCAAAGAATATATCCACAAATCATTGTTTTAGAAATTTCAGTGGAATAATGCATATTATAACAGAAAGTTAATGATTACATCGTGGAAGATTTAAAATATAACAGAGATTCCAAAGCAAAGGCGACTGCCATGAATTCATTGGAACTTTTAACAGTCTGTCGGTTCTTTCTGCTTTGTTCGAAACAAAACATATCTTGAAGAGAAATGGGTTTACAGTCACGATTCGAAATATGTATGGTATTTTCAGTAGCTCTCCTGCCTCTTGTGAGTAGCGCTGCATTCGTTTTCCACACACTTCACTGCAACATTAACCATGAAACAAGCTATTATCTAATTTTTTTCTGGTACTTATGCTACGCGAAAATATTCGCTTCGTGAGTTACAAGTTTTAAAGAAATTGATCGACTTGGATTATCCAAAAACGAAAACAAGTCATTTCAATTTTTATTCAACTTAATACCTTTTTTTCAAAAATACCAGTAATTTTTGTAATACATTGAAGTATAGTGAAGCCTCGGTCATCGAACTAGTTGCGGCTGCTCAATGTTCGTATTCTGGAAATTTCAGATTTTCTAGGAAATTCGCTAAAAACTCTTGACATACCAAATGCAGTAGAATATTTACTTTGGGCGGCCTGTGAAAGAGTATTGAAAGAGCTAACAGCGATCCGCCCCGTCCAGTGCAACCAGAAGCAAACAAGTTGAGGATAATAACCATATGTTGGAGTAATTCACAGTTACTACAGAGTGTCCAACAAAGGACTCCCTGATTTTAAAATTAAATAACTCGGCAACGGAGATCGATAGAAGATTGAAACCGGTGGAATGCTTAGTCTGAGAGCAGTAAAAATCTTGTATGAGGTCATAGTTTTAAGGATAGAAAGGATGTGTCATATTCGAGTTCGAGAAGAAAGCTATAAACTGTCATTTGCAAGCAATCGTTGCAACCACATCACAATCGATTCAAAATGTGCATTTTTCGTGCTTGCATAGGACAGTTTACAGCTTTCTTCTTGGACTCTGAATAGCGATTGCAACTTACAGCGCCACCTGTCGGCAAGATTTGTGACTAATTTTGAAACTTCTGTATGAGATTTTTACTGCTCTCAGACTAAGCATTCCACCGGTTTCAATCTTCTATCGATCTCCGTTGCTGAGTTATTTAATTTTAAAATCAGGGAGTCCTTTGTTGGACACCTTGTATAAAAACGCACGCTAAAAATAACTTACTTAATAAGTGGCGTTGTTTGTTTTATCTATTATATAGACCGTGCTAGTCGCGTCAGTCTTCGCTTTACTAATCTCGCATACGTTGTCCCAACGAAGCTTCTCATTCTGACGTTGCATCGGAGTGTTGATCGTGTTGAAGTGTTAATTTTGATTTCATTACATTGGATGAAAATATCTTTACTGTTACTTAATTCATAAAAATGGCTGTTAGCTACCAACAAGTAATTTATTTATCCTGTATAAAACTTGTTTATTTAAAGATCAGCTCTCATATGATACTTGGAAAGAGACTGGGCAATAAGCTGATTACATAATTACAACTAATTTTTTCAAACCATAATTTTTTATTAAAAATCTGCAAAATTACATCTATTTTAAAAACACAAAATAATACGAATGATTATAATCATTCCTAAAAAGGACTTCAAATTGACCGAGATAATTTATCATAAAAAGACACTGATTTATTCACACCCGAAAGTTTCATGAAATATTTCCACAGTAATATATCAATTTGCGATGATCACATTTTTCAGAACGATTTATATAACAAATAAATGGAAACAATTTCAAAACTGTAAAATATCAATTCAATTTCCAACCGATATCTCAGAACAAAAGTCATCTCAAAATGTCATATAATATTATTCCGATATCTGAAATTGAAATAAATCGGTGCATATAAACTCAGTCTCCTATTATGGAACTCGTAATCAATAATGACAGTCAGGTCTCTATGTATTAAAAATTGCATTACAAATTTCTACTTGTTTTTTAAGTGATTAATGCAGTAACATGTGTAGTTCGTACTAGAGTTTTATGAAAAATAGCGAAGGTCAAGCTTTTCCAAGGAGAATTTTCCATGTGTTACTATTTCTTTACTGACTAAATAAATATTCGGAGCCCATGTCAGATTGCTTGGTCATGCAACTCGCAGTTAGTGATGTGGGGTTACCTATTTACTAATTTACTTATCCAGAGAGTAGGTAAATATTTTTTGGGTATTTACTCGAGAAATTACCAAAATACCTCCCAACTGGAAATTTTGAAAATAACGGAGAAGAAAAAGCATTTGCAAATGGTGACTTAAAATGAAACATAAAATATATAAATACTCCAAAAGTGGGTATTTTGAAAAAAAAAAGTATTTCCGAATGGTGCTTTAAAATGAGGCATATAAAATTTAAAAGAGTCAAAAAACTGGATATTTTGCAAAAAAAGAAGTTGCGAATGATCATTCAAAATGAAATAGATATAATTTATAAATATAATGCATAGTTTAAAATATTTTTAGATTAAAGCTTTGTATCAAATTTTTTAAAATCTTTCAGGATTCAGAATAAAATATTCTTTAACTTCAAGGGGATCAGAGGATAATTTATTTTTTCTGGTTCAAAGCCATGACACTTGCAATTGAATAACAATTTGAACACTTTATGTTATAAAGATAGTGGCAGTGAAGCTTCTGATTCATAGTTTTCTCATAATGCCGTGCTACAAGTGAGGTATTCTTGATTTGATGTAATAAAGAGTTAATTCCTTACTTCACTTGTGTATTAATATTACGGTAAATTTTCAGATGAAATTAAAAGAAGCAACATGCTTGTAGCTTTTTTAAATTTAAAAATGATAAAATTATACAACGCAATTAATGTGATGTTGTGTAGAAACATGGCAATGTAAGCGAAGTAGAGAAACGCATAAAAAAATGTTGGTTTAGATTTGTACAGTGATGTAAAAATGAATTTTGTTTTGAAGAAATTCCACCATGACAAATACATCAAAGTTGGAATTTCAAGAGCAATTAAGTACTGATGTTGATTATTCAAACGAACCCCTCCTAGCAAGTAAAATATCTAGATAATCTTCAAATGACACAACAATTTCAGCAAGAAGTTTATTATCAATTTTAAAAAATATTAGAACTGAAGCATGTGCTAACTTTTCGTCAATATATCTGGTTCTTTGACTAATTAATCCAAAACGAATTATAAATAATTGTATCTTTCATTTTCGTTCCCATTACTTTCACTTTATATGTTTAAAACCAAAATCAACATTTTCCTTTTTAATTTACTTTAAATTAGCTATCTTTTTAACAAGTAGTAAATGCAATATTATTCATTTACTTATTGTAATTAATTGGGTTGACATTATAATCACGTATTTTACGTAAGATGCATGATGTACTATTGCTTTTATTTTATCTGATTGAATTTGCTAGTTTTTATAAAGTTTAAATAGTTGCAAAAGGTTCATATTTTTCTAGTTTTTCGGTTTTACGCTACTTTACAGTTAATATTTAATGTGCGTGTATATATATAGAAATATCAAAATGCGCATCAGTGCATGTGTTTTATATGGATAGAGTTATTTGAAAAATAAAAACTCCCTGGTAAATACTCAGGGTATTTAGCCTTAGAAAGAAATACCCGGATATTTTACATCACTGTCCACCACTAGTTTTTCTTTCGCATATCGACAAAAAGCGGTTAATAGGATCTGGCACGAACCCGTGACCTCACTCGGTGTTGGGGTTCAGTTTTTAGCGGGGTGAGCAGTAGTAAGTTGTTGGCAGATTTATTATGTAAGGGTGCGCTCATTTATATTGATGACATAATGCTTTTCAGTAGAACAACCGAGGAACACTTAAGTCTTTTGAATGAAGTGTTAGATCGATATGCTAGGTATCGATTAAAGTTCAATCATAAAATATGTCAGTATCTCACGAAACTTTAGGCTATATCTTAGAGCCACAAAGACTACAAATTGACAAAGGGAAAACTGTGACAGTAAATGAATTTAAAACACCAGAAAACGAACGTGATGTAAAATATTTCCTTGGTTTAACACGGTTTTACAAGCGATGCATAAGAAATTTTTCAAAATGAGCAGCACCGTTACGAAAAGATGTAACGTGTTATTGGAATGAAGAGGGGCAAAAAGTATTCGAGGATATCAACAATGCATTATTAAGCCCAACAGTTTTAGCCTTGCCAGATCCTAACGCAGAATTTCAAGTAACGACAGATGCCAGCGGTAATGGAATCGGAGCTGCCTTGGAACAAAAATACAAAATGGCGAAGTTAAACCACTCTATTTTTACTCAAAAAAACTAAATCCATCTTAGGCAAAATATAGTGCAACAGTTTTAGAATATTCGCAATTTTTTCAGCTTTAACTTTCTTTAAGAAATATTTAATAGGCAGGAAATTCAAAGTTCTTTCGGATCACAAACCCCTCGAAGGTTTTGTATCTAATGAAAACCAAACATCTAAAACACTTAGATAGAAATTATCTCTTGAGGAATTTGATTATACTATTGTTTTTGTGACGGGTAAATTAAATGTGGTAGCGGATCATCTTTCTCGTTGTGTCAATGATTTAACTATCGAATTTCCAAACAATGAAGAGCTAGACTACAAAGAGAAGACACAAAACTCGAAATAATTATAGGTAGGCTAGAAAAAAATGAAAAAGAGCAGTATCTAAATTACCTTATCAACGGAGACAAAAGATTGATTCACCTATCTAAACGTATCAGTAAATCACCAAGAAGGGATCTAAAAAAGCAAATTTGCGTACTGCAATCTTTAAAAGCAAAAATTCTTGAATCTTTTTATTCAGAAATAGAAGGACACTTTCTATTTTTCAAAAATAACTGTAGACTAACTGAACATCACTTTTGGTCGCAAATGTATAAAGGCACCAAAAATTTTGTGAATTCGTGTATACCGTGTTTATCTAGACGTAGTGCTTTTAGAACTCAAGCCGCGCCCAATCAACCAGTAGACCAAAACACATATCCTTCAGAGCGTTGTTACGCTGATATTTTCGGTCGATTAAAAACAACAAAAGCAGGGAATAAATATGTCTTATTGATGATAGACACTTTTTCTAAATATATTCATTAGTAGCTCTTCCAAACATGAAATCACAAACGATTATTAATGCTTTTTCGAGAACTATATAGTTTATGGAGTATGACCAAATTTTAATAACTGACATCACTAAATATTTTTCAGGCATTGAAGTCTCGGAGTTTTGTAAAGTTCAGGGAATTCAAAAAATATATATTTCAAATTTCGCCCCCTGGTCCAATGTCAGAGTAGAAAAACCGAATCAGTCAATTTCTAATGTTTTAGCTACAATTTGCAATGAAAATAATGAGGAATGGGATACAAAATTAGCGATCACAATGCTAGCGTTGAATTCTGCAGTTAACGAAGTACACACGCATCTACATTTTATATTGAGCATCTAAGAGATATTAGGTTACACTACACTTTAGGAGAAAATGAGAAATTTGAGTCGCAATCAGAGTACATAGGGAAACTGATTCAAACGCTACAACATACTTTTTCAAAAGTTTTAGAAAATTTAAAGCAGCAGGAGATCAACAATATTGACAGAAGTAACATCGGAAAGAAAAAAATTATATTACCCCATTGGTTCGCTGTGCTTCTTAAAAACACCAAATTTAAGGAATGAGCTAACAAACAAATTGAGACAAAAATTCGAAAGTCCATATAGCATTATAGAGATATATTCAAACGTTAACTACAGGGTGAGGCACGTTAAAAACGGCAGGAAAATTTTTAATTGTCACGTCAACAGATTGACACCGTTCACGCAAAAGTTTAGTCATTTGCATCTCACACGTCAAGAGATTGTTGACAAGCAGAGCAATCCCGACACTTTAACGGAACCACCAAAACACTCAGATACTGCTAGGAAATCTGCGAATGACTATAATCTTCGCCAGCGACGCAACGGAAAAAAAATTCTGATGCGGATGTAGGTAGCTTTGACGTTCATTGTTAATTATGTATGTGGAAATTGTTTGAAAACTCTGACAACTATAATTAAAATTTCAATAAAATTCCCATATTATTGTTAATTTATGAAATAGTGCAAATATTGAAATACCCAGATATTATTTTGGTCTTCCCAGATTAATTACCTGATATGATTGTAATAAATAAGTTGTTTCTAGTTGAAGTTAATAATTATTGAGAAATCCAATTATCTTGATCACGTGTTTGGTTTTTGTCTTCCTTTTGACTTTCACTATTCAATCAGTTGAGATTTAATAAAAAATTTACTTTTGATTAGATTTAATTTAAATTTAGATAACCACTTTCACCGTTCAGGTAACGTATACTCCGGATCTGCTCAATTATTGGACAAATGTCCTTAAAATGCATAATCGAAATTCTTTTCATTAAGCTTCCAACGGCTTCAAATCCAATCCAACAGAAGATTTGTCTGCGAGACATAGCCGCACTTCCAACAATTTGGAGAGGATCTGTTTCCTAGTAATTGTATCCAGAAAATGATCAAGCGGGAGACTCCTTCAGCGTCCCTTTCCACGACGAAAAATGTCGAAGGGTCACCACATCCCACTAGTAGCGTCGCTGTCCTATGTTCCAGTCGAGTGTCTTCACAGCGTCCTATCCAGTCAAAATCATGAACCTCCTTCCTTGGAACAACGCCACTCCCCTGAGCCTGACATCACCATATCCTGAAACCACTTCAGATAGGAC
The DNA here is from genome assembly GCA_013235015.1 of Araneus ventricosus. Lineage (NCBI taxonomy): Eukaryota > Metazoa > Arthropoda > Arachnida > Araneae > Araneidae > Araneus > Araneus ventricosus. The sequence goes on from BGPR01010762.1 coordinate 19,076, forward strand.
AAATTAGTGCTTTATAATGACTGTTCTCTTCACGAATGTATAAATTATGTTCACCTGTACTTCAAATTCTCTTTCATTTCAGATCCAGTTCTGTTTCTTGAACGTGCAACGTATTTGCTTGTATTATTGGATTTGTCAACAGCTGGTGACAAAACTCGTGCGATTGCAAACTTTATAATGAAGACACTTTTTAAACTCATTTTGAAACTTTAAAATTTTCTTTTCAGTATTTTATTACAGACAACAGCCGGCAGGTGACAGCTATGTTCATTCAGCTATGGAGAACCTGCGACTTAGATAGCGGGGAAGGTTGAAACACATCTTACCATTCTTTTGATTTAAATATTTACTATATAAAATTTTATTTATTTTGGATTTTCTGTTGTTCTGAACTGTTGGATTTTCAGTACAGAAAGTTCTTACTTAATGCCTGAATTTATATATTCTGGCTAGTAAATACAAAATTATTCTAAAACTTATCGACTGTGTGCGTTTAAAGTATTGCTTTTATTTTTGATTTGTCACATTCGGATATTGCTACTTCTAATAGTGATGTGACATTATAAATTCAATTACAGGGGAAAATCGGAAGTGCCTTATTATTATACCAATACACCACCGTTCGTCATCGTTCAGGAGTCAAGAAAATAAGGGTGGGGCAGTACGCACTGGAAAGGTTTGTTACTGACTAGTCTTCTGATTGTCTCGGGATCGTAATATGCAATTTCTCGGAGTGTCGGGTTGTCTCTTGTGCTGTTTTCTGTTGTACTCTTAGATAGAGGTGAGTTGTAGATTTTCTGGAAATCCTCGTTCCTTTAAAACCATTACAAGTTACTTATTCGGAGAGCAGTTTTGTTTTGTAGGACTTCAAGTGGTTTTCTACGAGTCAGCTGCAGTGGCCCATATAGGTGAAGTAAAACTAATAACAGGTCGTAGCAAGGTTTTATGAATTAGAAGTTTAGTGGTATGAGAGAGCTGGGAGTCGCATCCAATTATGGGGAATAATTTGGTTTTAGCACATTTGTAGTTCCTCTTAATTTTTTCGATTTAATTTTAGAAAGTTGGATGTCTATCTCAAGATACACCAAGGTATACTGTTTCTTTTTTTCAGGGAATAATTTTTTTGAAAATCTTGGGTAGAGCGAGATTTCTTTTCTATAAGAAGCAGACTGCTTGACAGTTACTGGTGTTAATATGGATTTTCCATTTTTCAAATGTTTGGAGGTTCGCACTGAATATTTCTTAGATTACATTTGGGTGTTGATTAGTACAAAAATAGCAATGTCATCTGCAAAGATGCCGATGTCAGTTTCCTCGATTCGAGGGATGTCTTTGATGTATAATGTAGCACTGTTTTATATAAAAAGTGTTTAGGACTCACTAATTCAAGGTCTATGAAAAAAGAACATATGGTTTATAATATATTAATTCCAGTGTCAAAGAAATCACTTTGAATATTGAATATCGTGTGAGAGAGCATTTAAATTCTATTCGAGAAGCATTTTAAATTTCATAGAATTCGCATAACAAAAATTTAATCATTAAATTCTTATTTTTAAAAACAAAAGAAAAATTATTACTTGGTTTATTTTTAAAGGTTTAATTTAAGATTCGATTTGCAAAAGTTTTTAAGCACTATAAAAACTTGCTAAAAATTTTATTGTATTACGTATGAAACTCATGAGAAGTTTGAATAAGAGTATAGGTTTTATTACATACAGAAGCATTTCTAAATTATCATCTATCTACGAAACTTTTATTACATTATCACAAATGAACAAGAGAAAAATTGTCGAAATTGAACTAAGAACTATTATTTGAGAATTGAGATACCGTTTATTCATTCAACATAAAAAATAAGAAATGCATTGCACATTGAATAATGTAAAACAATAACCCAGAATATACTATATTGTTTCGAATATTTTTATTATCAAATTAAATTATTTTTCTAAACGAATCTATCTACAATCATGGTTTTAGAAATTTCAGTGGGATAATGCATGATATGACAGAACATTACTGATTACATGGTGAAAGTTTTAAAATATTATAGGAATTGTAGAACAAAGACGATTGGCGTAAATTTAGAGAAAAATTTAGCAATTGTTCGGTTCTTTTTCCTTTATTCGAAAGAAAATATATCGCGTAAAGAAATGGGGTTACTGTTACGATTTGAATTATGTATGGTATTTTCATTAGCCATCATGCCTCTTCAGTAGCGATGCCATCGATTTTAAAACAATTCACTGAAACATTAACCATCAAACAATCTATTATCTCAGTTTTTGCCAGTTCACATGCTACCTTAAAATATCTGATTTGTGAATTTCAATTTTTAAAGAAATTGTTCAACTTGGATTATCGGAAATCGATGAAAATGAATTTCAATTTTTATTAGACTTAATACCTTATTAAAATTAGTGGTAGTTAAAGAAAAACATAAAAATACAGTGAAACTCGGGAATCGAACTAATGGGGGCTGATCTCTATTCGGATTCTGGAAATTTTTGATTATCAAGAAAAATCCGTAGGAAACTCTTGACATACCAAATGCAGTAGAGTATTTACTTTGGGTGCTCTGTGAAAGAGTGCGAAAAGACCTAGATTCGCCACTTATAATGAAACCATAGGCAAACAAGTTGAGGGTAGTAACCTTATGCTGGAGTGATTCACAGTTACTATAAAAATGAATTAAATTAGCCTACTAAAAATTATTAGTTACTAAAAACAGCATTCTGGGTGAAAAGTGACGGGGTTTGCTGTACCTATTTTCTAGTTGAAACGTGTCGAGTCAGTGTTCGCTTCACTGATCTTGCATTCGTTGCCCCATCGAAACCTCACATCGTGGCGTTGTATCTTAGTCTTGATCGTGTGTTTTCATTACATTTGATGAAAATATCGTTACTGTTACATAATTCATCTAAGTGGCCCGTTAAATAGCAACAAATAATTTAATTATCCTGCATAAATCTTGCTTATTTATAGCTCTGCTCTGATATGATTCTCGCAAAGAGACTGGTTAATAAGCTGACTTTATAATAAAAATTTAGTTTTCTCAGGCTATAAATTTTTTACGTAAAAATCTGCAAAATTGCATCCATGTTAAAAGCACAAAATAATACGAATGATAACAATCGCTCCTGAAAAGGATTTGAAATTCACCGAGATAAGTGATCATAAAAAGACACTGATTTATTCACACCCGTAAGTTTAATGAAGACTTTACAAAGATATATCTATTTATGATAATCACATTTTTCAGAATGACTTGTATAACAAACAACTGGAAAGAATTACAAAACTGTACAATTTTAATCAAATTTCAAAACTATATCTCAAATCTGAAGTCATCGGAAAATGACATAAAATATTATTCTGTTACCTAAATTTGAAACAAAAACTTATTCTTATCATTAGCGTGCCTAAATTAGTTTAGAATTTATTTTAAGTTTTATCTCATTTCTTGAAATTGTTACTAAATTTGTTTTTAAAACATATATTTCAGTGTAATATAAACGCTTATCTGTAGCTAAATATTATATCACAAATGTGTAACAAATACAGAAATACCGAGTATCTACCTGAGCTGTTAATGCTCTTATACACGCTGATAATGGGACCATGAAGGATCGCAGCGCCACTGGATAAGAAGCATGGAAGATTCGTGCATATGAACTCAGCCTCCTCTTATGGTACTTTCAATCAATAATGTCTGTCTTTGTCTCTATGTATTAAAAATTCCATTTCAAATTAGTGCATGTTATTTAAGTGTAAAAGGCAGTAAAATACATTTTGTAGCATCATTTGTAGCTGTACAAAGATGAAATTGTGCACAGTTAAATGCTAACATGCAATTTCCAAAGCTCAATCATCATTATTTGAAACCCATGCCAAGTTACTTAATCTTGAAACCCGCTCTAAAGAACTTATTCGTATTCTTTAATTATGCCTTTCCTCATGTTCCCTTTAACAAGTGTTATTACTGCGGATCGTAATTTTTTTATTCAGATTTTCAAAACATCCTAAAATAACGCTTACATAATCTTATAAATGAATGATAGGCACTTTCGAGCCTACTTTTGAATATTCGGTTTATATTTGATCCGAGCTGAGGTCGAACTAAATAACCATCTGGGTATTCTTCTGTGAATATCATAAATTGATGTGCAGGATTTTATTCTGAGTTCGTGAAATCAAAGTTCGTGATATGTTTTCTTTGGTTTTATTGAAAAGTAAGTGGTCTCATAATTAGCATACTTTACTTATTACATATTTTTACTTTAATTTTCGCTTAAAGTAAAAAAGTGAGCTGCTGGAAGTAGTGAATGGTGCTATTTTCACTATTGTGATGAGTTAGTCAATAAGGATCGAGGTCTAATATTTCTTACTTCGCTAAGGTTACAGGGGTAATGGGTTTCATGGCTTCGTTGTCACAATTGCTTTGGAATAGCCAGATCAGGGTTTTGAATAAAAATATAGAATAATTTCGTGATATACATTCCATGTTTGTCGTACGAAAAAATCTGCACTGCGGTTTCGTTCATTAATAACCTATCGTGTAAAAAAGCATTTGCATCGAAATCAATGCTGCATGTAATGCATTGAAGGAATTGGGTCCATGATTTTTCTGGGCATGAAATGCCGCGATACTTTATTAAAATGCTTACAAATAACGTGTTGTAAAGCATTATTCAGACCATTCATAAATGAATAATATCCTATCATAACTGAAATACTGAAATTTGGTCAAGCAATCTAGAATTAAAGCGCAAAAGAAAAATAATATCTTCATTAAAGTATGCAAAGCAAGCAATTAATCATAAATTGATAGTCAGATTTCGTTTAAATAATAAAAGATCTTTTTCATTTAATTACTTTCTTTCTGAATATAAAAGTTATGATTTAAAATTTTTTGAACTTTGAGAGTAATGATTATTAAAGCTTCAGTGCAATTCTGACGAACCTGAAATTCTGTTGAATATGTTTTACAAGATCTAATCTTTTCTAGAAATTAGAACGCACTAAAGCTTTGTCATGCATGAGGTTGTGACCGTAGTAAGTAATAATAGATTATAACTTGTAGATCATAACTTAAAAGATAATTTTAAAGAGATACTTAAATAAAAATTTTATGATTGACGTCTTGGTAAAAGGCACATAAGTTAAGAACACTTGGAGACAACCATCTTTTACATTTAAAATATAAAATGTCAACTATCTTCAGAGAATCAAATGGAATAATGTATATTAACCAAAATTTATGCACCAGATAATTATTTAAGAAACCAAAACAGGATATTGGCGCTGGAAATCCTGCAGTTAGTTTAATTTTAAACATGTAGAAAATCTGTAATGATATTGTTTGCACACAAAATATTTTTGTTGACATTGTTTTATTTATAATGGTACTTTTAGTCTCCATATGCAATGATGGACATCAGAATAATGCTGTTTGGGTTCTTTTTCTCCGCGAGTGTACAAATATAATGTGGCGATCGGGATGAGTACTTGCTGCAATTCCATGAGGTAGCACAAATATGAGACATTTTCTTTTAAAATGTTCACTAGAAAAACGTTCCTGTATTGGTCATGCTCCATAAATAGGTAAGTCATCTTCTATCCGTGAGCTTCTCCAAGTCAATTGAAATCCTCTTTATAATAAGAGGTATTAACTTTGCAATGCGCTAACATAGTGAGATGACCGATAAAAAACTATACTGTTGAATTGTATTCAACCGTACATCTAAATAGGAAAGCACTCTCATATAAAAGCAGAGAGTCTGTGTGCACATCATGTGAGGTGACAGTTACATGGAGACAAAACTTTACATGAATTATGAAGATTGATGAGTTAGTTATGACATATAACTATATTTTAAACAGTCTTTTTTATATCAAAATGCCATACATCGAAAACTTCATGCAGCAAAACATATGGAACCACTAAGCGCTATATGACATATTGTGACAACATTCTACAATCGCATACCCCATACGACAAACTGAGAGCAGATGTAGCTTTCTTTTGCAAGTGTTTTGCATCTATAAAATATGATAGGAAATCTGGCATACGACAATTTGATATAGCAGGAATGTTATGCTGTTCTATGAAAAGTCATATCCTTTTCCATGTTGTAGAATGCGCAATGAATTCGAAAATTAAATTGGTGCCGCTTATTTGACGCGCAGTCTCTTGGAAAATTAACCTGGATTGATAAACGTAATTTCTCCAGAAGAAAGTGATCCACATAATGGCGGAAAAAACAATTTCCATTTTAACTTGAAAGTTTATTGTAGCTGAACGTGGTTGAGTACTCATGTAACATAAGAGAAAAAAACAATTCTTAAAATACTGGAACACCCTGTGTGCTTCCACCGGACATACAAGCAACTAAAAACTAGTGTTACCTTCGAGCGTGCGGGGCTACTAGAAAAAACTATATACTTCAATTTTATCAATCATTCATGATCAATCAGCCTATCTACTGATATCGTAACTTAATATTGACTGTAAGATGATATGATATAAAATGAATCCCGAACATTGCAAAATGGTATTTACAATGAAAGAATCTCTCTGCCTAAGCAAAAAATACAAAAACTATGACTGATATTAAGATTAAATGTTTTTTCAGATGGAAATAAGCTCCTAACCAGGTAATTTCTTCTATCTCGATTATTCTCGAGATGATGCCTAGATAAGCAAATTTTGAAGATTTGTTCATATAGCACTGATATGAACACTTTCGATCGATATGTCCTAAAAATGTTTTATATGTAAAATAAGCTCCTGAACACAATGGTGCAATCCGTTTGATTCTATCTCGATTATTTCAGAGATATTCTAGTAAGCTAAATTTCAGAAGATTTTCGCACTAATATGAAAGCTTTCGATCTTTATGTACAGAGATTGTTTCTGAATAAGCACCCTGAACCTGGGTGAAAACTGTTTCTCTCTATCTCAATTAGTTCTCGAGATATGCCCTATTAAAATTTCGAAGAATTTACTTTCATATAGGATATGAAAACTTTCGATCGATATTCCTAGAAAATTTTTCAGATGTGAAATAAGACTCTGAACACAATGGTGCAATCCGTTTTTTTCTATCTCGATTATTTCTCGAGATATCCTAGTAAAAATTTCGAAGATTATTTCATATAGCACTAATATGAAAACTTTCGATCTTTATGTCAGGAGATGTTTTCGATGAAAACAGCCCCTGAACACAATGGTGAAAACTGTTTCTATCTATCTCGATTAGTTCTCGAAGATAGCATACTAAAATTTTGAAAATTCCTATATAGCACTAATATAGAAAATTTCATCTTGTCTCAGAAGGTATTTCTGATATAGAAACACAGCCCTGAATGTTGAAAACTGTTTCTCTTGATTAGTTCTCGAGATATCCTAAGTAACAAATTCGAAGATTATTTCATATAGCACTAATATGAATACTTTCGATCGATATGTCCTAAAATGTTTTCATATGTGAAATAAGCTCCTGAACTCAATGGTGCAATCCATTTTTTTATCTCGATTATTTCTCGAGATATGCCTATAAGCAAATTTCGGAATTATTTCATATAGCACTATAAGACTTTCGATGTTTAGTCGAGAGTGTTTTCTGATATAAGCAGCCCAACAATGGTCAATCTTTTTTTTCTTCTCGATTATTTCTCGAGATATATGCCTATAACAAATTTCAGAAGATTATTTATAGCACTAATGAAAACTTTCGATCTTTATGTCAGAGGTATGTTATGAAAACAGCTCCTAAAACAATGTTCAAATCGTTTTTTCTATCTCATTATTTCTCAGATATACCTATAAACAATTTCGAAGATTTTCATATAGCACTGATATAAAAACTTTCGATCGATATGTCGTAAAAATGTTTTCAGATGTGAAATAAGCTCCTGAACACAATATTAATCCGTTTTTTTCTATCTCGATTATTTCTCGAGATATATGCTGTAAGAAATTTCGAAGATTATTTCATATAGCACTGATATGAAAACTTTCGATCGATATATCCTAAAATGATAATTACATTCTAATTTTGTTTTATATCCATTGGAAAATAGAGCTGCAATATTAGAGAATATGGTGCAAAATATGTATTTAGAGAAATGCAGATATTATGACAATGCAGTTAAATCTTCAAAAAATCAACAGATATTGGTCGAGTTTAATGATTTTGTGAAAATATGCTAAATAACTGCAAATTGAATTAAAGACAAATGCAAAGTCTTACAAAATCTACAGGATATTTAAAGAAAAAAATATAAATACATTTTTGGCAGATTTTATGCAGATTAAATTGAAGAAAAAATGCAGATTTTTTGTTGTCTTACAAAATCTGCAGAATATTTAGAGAAAAAAATAAAAAGATTTTTTTGCAGATTTTATGCAGATTAAATTGAAGAAAAAAATGCAGATATTTTGTTGTCTTATAAAATCTGCAGAATATTTAGAGAAAAATATAATAAGAAATTTTTTTGCAGATTTTATGCAGATTAAATTGAAGAAAAAATCTGCATTTTTTCTTCAATTTAATTATGCATTTTTTTATGCATTAATGTATTTTTTTCCAAAAAAATCTGCAGAATATTTAGAGAAAAATGAAATCAGAAAATTTTCTGCAGATTTTCTGCAAATTAATATGAAGAAAAAATGTAGATTTTTTTATCTTCAAAAAATCTGCAGAATATTTAGAGAAAAATATAAGAAGAAAATTTTCTGCAGATTTTCTGCAGATTAATTTGAAGAAAAAATGTAGATTTTTTTTGTCTTCAAAAAATCTGCAGAATATTTAGAGAAAAATATAAGAAGAAAATTTTCTGCAGATTTTCTGCAGATTAATTTGAAGAAAAAATGCAGATTTTTTCTGTCTTCAAAAAATCTGCAGAAATCTTTAAGTAATCTTCAAAAAAAGAAATTTTCTGCAGATTTTCTGCAGATTTTTTTTAGCTGGGCAGTTTTTAAAAGCTTTCGAGACTAATTTTATCTGATGAGACAGAAGTAGAATTCTATGATACAAATGGAGAGCAAATAACCAAATATTTCAACAACAAATCGTACAGTTCACAGTTTTACCTATTATAAAACGTTATTTTTATTATTATTCTTTTGAGCCATTTCTTTATTTATTCATTTATTGAATGCCACTTAATATGAAATGAAAGCAATGAAAATGTCTTATTAACAAGTTATAGCTTATAAATTTTTTTTCGAATAGACAGAATTTGACAGTGAATGATACTAGCACAAATTTTTTATTCGAATTCCTTTAGTTACGTATACATTAAAAAAATTTAACAGTCAATTTATTTCTGAAATTTTTTACGTCAGCAAAACATTGAGAGGGATTTATAAAGCAATGTCCTCCCCGCCTGCCGGCTACACCTGTGGTATCGCTCTTGTCCATGAATATGATACAAGATTATTTTGAGGCTTATATAAATCAACGGGTCGTGTGCAATTCCGGGCATGAAATATTAGTTATGCATAAAATGATATAGCTAATCCACTATAGTTAAAAATAATATTTACTTCTGACATTTATTTAATGCATTTATGCTGTAATTTGATGTTGATACAACCTGAGATTTTAATAACAAATTTTACTTGAAACCAGTTATTGTGATTTGATATTGGGCACATTATTTCTCTTTAAAACATTTTCAATTATAGCACACTTGTGTTTGGCGCAAAATGTCCCATGTAGATTCAGCGCCAATAACCAACCAAGCTTAATTCTGGCTAATATAAAAATATGTCTATATGCTTTTCAAACATCCACAGTGAAAATAAAATTTTTATATAAATTCTTCAACTTCTTTTACAATTATTATAGCTATTAAAGAAATGATTTTAACAAAGATTTAAAAACATGTCAGAAGAAAACGCGATAAACAATAGAGGTTTTAGAGTAATGGAAAATATAAATGCAAGTTACCAAACGCGTTAAATTAACTCAAATACTCTGAATGTAATATTGTGATGCTAACTAGAGAACAGAATTAAAAGATTATTTTACAACGATGACTCTGAGTGCATGGACGTTTAGTATATTTCTTTGAAACATGCAAATATGAAAAATGCCGTTAATATAATTCTGAAATGAGCTAAGATACTTATATATCGTAAATTAATGCCAAAATTTAATATTGTTGAAAATAGTATCTAACGCACATTCCAAAAGCACAAAGAGGACGTGTTAATATAACAGAATGCAATAATGATGCAAAATACTTCCTGAAATTAGCAGTTAATGCAATATTATATAATCAGACTTCTAATGAATGGCAGACTAATGAAACTATTCTCATAATTGTATGTACAAGGCAATGAAGCTGTACACTTTGACTCTAAATAAGCAAATATAAATAATATAAAAATATGGTACATAAAGACACTATTAATGCAATGATTATTTTAGATGATACACAAAGAATTATTTCATGACAGTCATTTTGAGTTACTTGATTCATTAGTACATTTTCTTGAAATATATAAGTAAAATAGGTATCCGATATGAACAAGGATATTCCAACACAATCTATTGAATTATTACATAAAAAATTTAAAAAATTATGCTCACGCAAAAAAAATGTGCGTTTTATCATGTGCAGTATTTTTCGAAGCATTGCGAAACTTCAAAGTAAAAGTGTCTGCTTTCCACAATTATTCCAACCCGTTTTCCTGCCCCCTTAAAGCGAAGCCCTCAGTAGTATAAAAAAAATACCTGTCAAATCTCTCCTATGAGATCTCAGAACCCACTAACCGCACACGGGGAGGGAATATTCATTGTTAAATGATGCTGCCCCTTGCTAGTATAACTGCGTTTTCGAAGCTGGCGTTTCTCAAACGTTTCAAAATTTCCATAGAGCCACTGGGTGGGTTAATTACTAATTTGCCAATAAAGCAAGGATGAGAGCTGATTTACATTTTAACGGTTAATGAAATGATATATCACATGATATAAATTCTTAAAAAAAATTGTGCGTAGCATTTTATAAAGCAGCATGCATAAAAGAATAGTAAGCATTCATAACAGAAATATTAGGCACTAATAAAGAAATGTAGAAACAATGTGCAAAAGTCAAAAAATATAATTTTTATCGTTCTCTAAGCAAATTATGACTCTTAAAATTAGTGTTAACATTTCGTTAAAACAATAAATGAAATATTTTATTTTGTTTTAAATTTTAATTCTTTGAGCATACTGGCAATTAAAGCTTAAGTACAATTTAGTTAAAATTTACAGACCTCATGAATATCTCTTAGCAGCACTGAATCGAATTTATTTCTAGAAAATTTCAAGATATTTTTTATGATTAATTCTTCTGCAACATGTCTAATAATAGCTTTAAAATGCATTGAAAATACCACACAATCAAAATATTACTTTCGACGTCCTGACGCCAACAAAATCTCTTTAACAATCGAGACGACATTTTCATGTCGGAAACATAAAATTCGAAATATCTTTCGATGACTATGTTAGGCAAAATTTATAGGCAGGATACTTTTTTCATTAAGATTCTATTAATGGAAACAAAAGGCTTGTTGCCATGTTGAAATTTTGTAGATAGTACAGCTTCACATATGTAAACAACACTTTGAGAAATTTTTAGACGGAAAAAAATCCTCAGTAGACGCATTTATTGCCTTTACGATGACTATTTTAAATTCAATATACGATGAACGCTGTCAATAATCCTATATGGACAGTTGTTTTTTCCTCGGTTGTATCTTGATAGTAATATAATAATAACTAAATATAAATTCTAATCTATTTATATAATGCATAATTAGTGTCACCAGGTGGCGTTATTTCTTTCTTCCGGATGGAACTTCCGAAACTGGCGTGCAATTGTACTGTATAGTGGATAATATATGAAGTGGCTGAAAGAATGAAATTTATTGAATTTCCGTTTACGACTGCTGAAATTTACACCTAAATTGACAGTTGAAGAAAGCGCCTTTAAAATGGCATTTCTGAGAATGATAAATATGTAGGAAAACATGCTTAAACGTATTCACCACTATTTTTATACAATTATTTTCTATATAAAATTTTATTCTGTACTTCAGAGCATGTACTTGAGCAGAGCATCTTGTAGCTTGAATCTTATGTAAAGCCTGAATTTATTTATTCGGGTTGGTCATTGCAATGTAGTCTAAGATATAACGATGGTGAGGTGAAATAACGCAGTGGTTAAACTTCTGTTTCTCACATTGCTATTGCTGGTAGATATGTGGCAATATAAATTTAATTACAAAGCGAAATACGAAGTGCCTTATTATTAATGTAAAATAATATGGGATTTAAAAAAATGAGAGATAGAAAAGATAAGAGACTGAGATATTATACAACGGGATTTTGAATTTACCTAATAGGATGGGCCGAAAAAACTAAATTTTTTCTTTTCGAAACGCTATAGTGCAGAAAATTTGCCTCTAGGGTAGATAAGTAAAAGGCAAAAATAAAATTTTCTTTTGCTTACATCTGGCGGTAGCGCATCGACCCTAAACTTTTCGAAAATATACGTCTTTCATAATTTTTCTAATAACTGGGAAAATATCAAATAACTTCTATTACATGTAGCTATAGGTATAGTTTAGTACAAAAAGGAAACATAAATCAATGAAAAAATAATTCATTTTATAATTTGTTAATAGCGCATTACACTAAAAAAAACACATTTTTTTACAAAAAATTGACTAATTTCCATTGAAACAAAAAGTTTTTTCTCGTTGTGTAAAATTTGAATTTGTAATCAAATATAGTCCTTTACTTGCTTCAGTTTCTTTTGGTACTTTGAAGTAAGATTTGCTTGAAAAACTGGGCATTGAAGATTTTGAAAGAAGTCTAGTTCTCTCATCTCTAGAATTGGATGTCCATTTAAGTTCACAAGTTTTTAGATGATAATAAATGAGTATGTAGGAGTTTTTATGATCAGTCACACAAAACTCTAAAAAGAAGAGGAATTGTACTCCGGAAAATGGCAATAAAAACCAAAATATACAAGAGCTTCTGTTGTCGCCGTAGCAATCAATTATGGAGTAGGAAAAATGTGTACCAAGGGTGGCCAGATTTTTGACCAAGTGGCTCAAACTACGTTGAGAAAAAGATAAAAGAGGGAGTTTTGCTACTGGCCGAGGATGTGAGACAACACGGAATTGGACGAGGAAAAGCAAAGAAAGACACTGCTTCACAAAACTGTTTAATCAAGTTTGAATTGTTATAAGTTCTTAGACTTGAGAATATTTTTATACCGAGCAGCGCCTGGTATACCAGCTAGTGAGCACATATTCCTCAGGGATCAACTCTTAAACCTCATCCACTGTTGCAGGATTGTTCTGGAATCCCGTATCCACCAATGTGCACAACAAGAAGTTGTCGCAGAGTGTAAGATTTGATTAGTATGGTGGCCTGTTCCAGTAAATGTTGTGTTGCTCTCAAAAAGTCAAAAACCTTTTAGGTGCATTGTGGTAGGATCCCATTTTGTATAAATGAAGAAGTGTCTAGTATATCTTCTAACGCATGTAGTGTTTCTACAAATTGCTTGAAAACCACAACGTTCCTATCACGTTTGAACAGCATAACTATCCGAAACTGATCACTCAATGTTTCAGAGCACTCTTTGAAGGAATTTGCCTACGACTACACCATACAGCTGAACCTGTAGGTAACATTTGTCAGTACTTTTTAAACGTCTGCATCAGATTTTTACGACTTTCAAAATAATCACGTCGCTGGTTTTATTTTTCTGTCGATCTCCGTTGCCGAGTTATTTAATTTTAAAGTGAGGGAAAACGTTGTGTGATCTTTTGATAATGTTGAATGAGGAAGGCATTTGTGCACACATATACTGGCGACTATTATTATTCTTTCTGGCAGTTAATAGCAAATCCCGCTATTAAAAATATAAATTCTATGATCTGTTCTTTGTGGTAGTCATTAAAGATTTAAAATTCTTTTTCGAACGCGAATAATACACTCAAAAGTCTTGGTTTATTTATATACACAAAATTACAGATAAATCTGTGCGTTTATCAGTATTAACTAAATTGCAATTAAATTTCTCGTCATCATCGAACCGACTCAAATGTTTAAATTCTGCCACTATTGATGTGGTAAGCATTGAAACCCTTAAAACCACCACTGTCTTAAAAGAGAAACAAAAATAAAATTTCCGATCCCATACGTCGGTTTTAATGACTTCAAGGAACAATCAGACCAAACTCGAAGAAAATCGACCAACGTATTTTGTGATGACAGCGTAACAAACAAACGAAATGCCGAACAGTCCAGATGAAACAAGACATCACTTCGTTTAATAATAATATATAAGAAAATAGAGAATAATAGAATGCAGTCACACCATTTGAAATAGTTTACAAAGATTCTTTGGGAAAATATCGAAATTAGAAAAACGTGAAATAACAGCTAGAACCTGTCAGAGAAATAGTTAATTCCGGATTCTCTTTGGTGACTTTTTTAGTGATGCATGTTGAGCATGTTTAGTTGCATTGCTCATAGGTAGAAACATATTTTTAACTCTTTAATGCCGAGGTGACTTTTTTCTTCTACCCCCTTTAAAACCGGGAATTGTTGGGAGGAAGCGACATGAATTGGACTCTTAGAAACTGGGTGGTCATTTATCCCACCACCCCATCCCCTGCTATAGCCTTCCCTTAAGGTTCAGTGAAATCGACAATGACAATTGGACATCCTGCCGCGCTCATTTCCTCAGCGATCTCAGAACTTCACCTCCCCTCAAAGGAGGCCAGCCGCCTCAGCCCGGCCTTTGTCGCTGTTAAGGGGAAATTTTTAGACCGCCTCGCTCGGAGTGAGAGGGTTAAAGTGACATTCTTCGGAGGAAGTGTAAGATAAGAATGCTGGGAAAGCACACTCAGTTTTTTAAAATGCTTCCAATATTGTGTTCGGCATTGAAAACCAGAGTGGACCAATGCATAATTTTCTGTAAACTGAGCTAGATATCATTATGAAATTGAAAATATACTGTATTTGAAAACCATAGCGGATCAAAAGATGTTTGCCTTATACTAGATAGCATCTCTTGACAAACACAATACTTTCAGTCTTTATAAAATATTAGCCGCCTATGACGACCAGCTGGTTCGCCTTACTTATTAGCTAAAATTATTCAGATATATCAGTAAAATTTGACATTAACAAGTTGTTTCAATTAGTTTTTATTTTTATATTTTACATTAATAATTTAGAACTAAAGCTTTCCGATGAAGAAATTTTAAATTGAAGTTTCTGATCTTAATAACCTGTTCACCTTGAAAGATGATAGATAAAACTGAAGATTTCAACATATGACTTCTATAAACCAAGTGAAATGTTTAAAATCTTGAATTTTTAGATGCCTTTTAGATCAAATACACTCAAAATCAAAAATGAAATTCAAATGCATCCAGAATAAAAGAAATAGATAGACCATTTAAGTTATATCAAGACAAACTTCAAAGTGGGTCAGTAGGTAAACGAAATCTAATTTTTACCGAATCTAAATGAATGCAATTATCCGCAAACCTCTACAACCTGCTTGCTCCCCTCTCTCTCTCCCTACCTTCGTTCTCCCCAGTTCTGACGAAACGGTCTCCTTGATTGACTTCACCGTAGTTAATGACACTTAAAAACCTTTTGGAATTGAAATTAATTTTTGAGCAATACTCATACTAATATCAATGAAAAGATAATTATTTGCACTTTAAATTGGTATAAAAATCATTTTCATGCGATAATTCTTTCGGAAGTTATTGACGGAGAAAAGGCCAAATACGTCGAAATTTGGCTTAATTTTGAAATATTTAAAATTTGTATGAAAAATTTTAAAAAATGGATCCGAGGGGCACATCTTCACCACCTGAGTATATGTGTCAAGTTTGGTAGCTCTATGTTCCACGGTCTGTTCTGTAGTGCGCCAACAGACATACAGACAATCAGACACACAAACATATTAGAGGTAGAGATTATGCCTAAGTCAACTCAACGAAAATTTTTGGTTTTTCCTCTTTGGTTCATAAAATATTGTTTTAGAGTTGGATGTTTATTATTATAGCATGATTGTGTCAAATAACAAAATTCAGGAAATTCAACCTTTAGAAGAAATACTTTATTGCTTTTCTAAAGGTTCGACTTTGTAATTTTAATCGGCAGTTTGAAGAAGGGAACGAATACAAAAACTATTTTTTCGGGAAATAAAACAAATTTCTTCCAACTTTTCCAATTTGCTGGTTTTTAAATCAGAATTTAAAATAAGATTCTTTACATCATTGGTTAGTTATTGATTGCGGTTCCTTCCTTACAGCTAACAATGAGCATCTGTATGACATCACATGTTTTGTGGACGTTGTGTGCGTTCTGATTTATTGGCGCTTGTTCCATTCTTCAGACTACTGATTCAGTCATAATATTTCAAAACATAATTCGGATAGAGTTGAAGAGCTCTTTTGTGAACAAGGAAATATTAATGCTTAGCTTAAAAATTTTGCAAAACGAATTCATTTTATAGATCATGAGCTGTCAGTTTATTTTAGTTATATGAACGTCCCGTTTTGAAGCAACACGAGGGATATTTTGCTTCGGACTTCTTAATTTTGATCCTCGGTCAGATGACGAGGACATCAGCTGAGCTGTCACATACCTCCTTTCCAAAATTCCGCACCTCACCAACGAAAGGACAGGCCCAATACATAACGGATCTATAGTGGAATAGGGTATGAGCTGTCTGAAAATGTTACAAGAAAAGGCGAAATTTAGCTTCCTGCAGTTTATGCAGGTGATCGCTTTGCATTTGGAATTGTAAATTTTATAGATTCAAATACTTATTGATCATTCATTTCCTTATCAAACACTATTTTTAAGGCGCTGTTACATAAGAATGTTTCATCAATATAGAAAAAAGTTTTGATGCTGAATGCGATTTACAAAAAAGCACTATTTCAGCATTTTCATCCCGGCGGACAAGAAATACCTAAAGAAAGTCATAACTTTTCTCCAATGCATTGCTTTTTATTAATATACGCGGGTTTCAAAATCTTGCGGAGAGTCACAGATATTGCAGCAAACTTGAATTTTTGTTTGTGGACTCAGATAGAGTCATTGCAAAATGGGAATTAGAGTTCCTATTAAATATTTTGTAGAATTGAAATTTTTTAATTTTAAAAATATACTAATAGACAGATTAAATTAGTTGTATTTATGATTGTATCATAATAAACTTTATGTATTTGAAAAGCCAAAGATATATTTCTGCATATTTAATATTTTTTAATGATTTTTCATGTGTTCTCTATCTCTTTAAATTCAAAACAAAACAAAAACTGAAATATTTAAAAATTATTGCATTTAGTTGCAATTACCATTATATATCATTATAAAGGGTTTTTTCCAGATATCAAAACATCTTACTTAGTGTTTCTTTTGTCGGTTGTTTGAAGTATTAATTAATCTTATTTTCTTTCTTTATATGCCGAGTGGTGCACGAAAAATGCATCAGGTAAAATCTAAAAATAATAACTCCCAATTCATCAGAATGTTGAAATAAAGAAATGTCTTGAAAAATGAGATTTTGTAAGAGGTTCTTATAAATACACGCAATAATATTTTATTACAAAATAATTCATAAAAATTCTTGTTGGATTCAAAAATTTTAAGGTCGTTCATTTAAAAGTTATTACTTTTTTTTAAAAAAATATTGCTTAGAGAGAAGACAAGAACGCTTAAGAAAATACAAGTAACTTTAAGACTTTAAAATATTTGTGGCTGCTTTTTAATTTTTTTTCGCAAGAGTAACGTTTCATTTATATGCACCATTTTTATATAACAAAAACATTCTGTTACGAATTAAAGTGCTGATCTTACGTCTTTCTGTACTAAAATACAAACATTTTTGAATGTTCGGATGAAAAAACACACCTCTAAACCATTCTTGAACTTTCAAGTACAATCCTGTCCTTTTTGTAAAATACATATAGATGCCTCATAATTTTAAATTCTGTTTTCATTAATTTTATTATAAGACCTGACAGCGTATTTTGTTGATAAATGACTGCTTATTTGTGGTTCTCTTTCAAATCATTTTTTTATATTCAAACCAAACAATTACAATAGAATTTTCGTTTAATTACTGATTATTCTTTAAAGATATCTTATGGAATAAATCTGCAAGATTTGAAATTCCTTCCCATATCTGAAGTAGTAAAATATATAATAAATGCATCTCTTTTATAATTAAAAAAAAACACAATTAATCTGAATACAAAATTCTAAATTCTGCATTTTGTCTGTTTGTCTGTACATTTGTTTGACACGGAGTCACGAACAAACGCATTGTTCGATTAGCTTCAAATTAGACTTGAATATTTTTTGAAGCCATAGAAAACGACGCACCTTTAAATATTTTTATTTTTGAATTTCCTTCAATTATTTAGTCGTTCTAATGATTTAAATGTTTTGAGAGTCAATGGCGAGTTTCTCACTATTGAGGTTTTCAAAGAATTTCTCAAATAGCGAAACATTTAATAGTGATTTCGTTAATACTGATTAAAAAAGCAGGCATTTAATAGTAATTTTTTGAATACTGATAATAATGAAAACTTGCTTAAATAATTCGAATTAAAAACATCTAAAAGTTAAAAGATTCCGTCGGAGAATGGACCACAATTTGATTTTCTGATATTTTGAAAATACTATAATATTTGTAGTGATTCTCAAATCGCACTCGCCGGTGGAGGGCGCTCTCCTCCCCCGAGGGTCGGGGATTGTTTTTAATCAGTCGAGTTGCGAACTCGAAGGCTAAATGAACGTGTTCGTAAGGCGCCGGCGAGTGAGGCCGGTGATTCCAATGAAAGTGTAGGTGTAAGATTGACGTGGCTGACCGCGAAGGGTCCCAACGTATCTTTCTGTCTGTGCTGTTGCTGGCCGCGAAGGGTCGCAACAATTACTTTGTACGTGCTGCCCTATCCGCTATTCTAGTGTTGTCCTTAATGTTATATGTAAACAAACTGTTGCTTGCTATCACATCTCTGGTAATCCATTAAAAGAACCAAGATCAACACCTTAAAAAGGGCCACGATGCATCACAATATTTTTTTCTTTTTCTATTTTTTCCAAAATAAATATATATATATATATATATATATATATATATATATATATATATATATATATTGTTATCGTCCTCCCGCGTTTGTAGTAAGAGAATATCATGCATCCGTGGCTTATTATCATGAAATCCGTCGTATTTACAAGGGCTTGCTATTAAATACTAATTTGCTATTAAAGAAAGGATTAAAAATAGGCAAAAGGATTATACCATTTTATTTAAATTCTTATAAAATGGAAAATTGCAGCGTTTCATTAAGTGCATTCATAAACCAATATTAAGAAATGATGATAGAAATATTATGTATTGATGAAGAAGAGCAGAAATGAAATGCAAGAAGGAAAAAAATGGTAATTTTTTTATCAGCAAACTACAAACCTTAACATTAATGTTTACATTTCAATAAAAAAAGTAGATGAACTATTTTATTTTGTATTAAATGTTAGTGATTGGACGATACTATAAACTGAAGCCAAAGTGCAGTTTAGAGAAAAATTTATGACGCTCATGAATATCTATTTGCAGCATAAAATCGAATTTTTCCTAAAATATTTCAAGAGAATAAAGCTTTTCAATGCTTCCTGCAGAAATCTACTGCAACACGCAGATCAGAGCTTTAAACATGCTTTTAAAAAGCAACATGAATAAAAATTCTATTACTCGAGAGAATGCCCTATAAAATCTTGGAAACGACCTTCTTTTGTTGAAAACATAAAATTTTGAATATCTCTCGATGAATATGTTAAGAAGATAATATTCATGAAATCTAAATATATGTTGTCATTGGAAATTTTAAAGATTGTACATCTTTACATATGCAGACAAACCCTTATAATTTTTTAAACGGGAAATTTCTTTAGGAGACGACTATTTTGCCTTTGCGATGACTTTTATAAATCCAATATACGATTAATTATAGCAGAATAATCCTAAATGAACAGTTTTTCTCGACTGTGTCTTATTATAACTATAATAATAACAACTAAATATAAGTTCTTATCTACACATATGACATATAATTAGCCTCTGTGTCACCAGTTTGCGCCTTTTTTTTCCTCCGGATGAAACTTCTGACAATGGCTCGGAAATGTACTGTTTAGAGGAGAATAAATGAACTGAATATAAGAATGAAGTTTGTTGAATAGTTTCAAATAGTGATATATGCTGGTCGAAATATGTAATAAAATTTGGAATTTATGGAAGCGCCTAATGAAATTACGTTTCTAAGTATATTTGTAGAAATGTTAAAAACATCTACAGATATTTCCATAGAAATACTTTTTATATAATTTTTTTTATTTTTTTACATACAGCTTCAACAAATGATTATTCTCAATTAAGTATTTTTTATTAATTTCCTGAATTTATATATTCGGGACGATAATTAAAAATTAAGTTTATGCCATAATGATGATGCTGTTGTATTCACAGCAATTTCACTACAACAATTAAATTATTACTTTTTATTCATAAAATCTTGTTTGTTTTTAAAGATTTAATTTAAGTGTCGGTTTACAAATGTTTTATAGCGCTATCAATTTGCTTAAAATTTTATAATTACACGCATAAAATTCATGTTAGATGTGAATAACTGTTTGTGTTTTATTATTCACAGTAGCAAGTCTAAATTACCATAAAATGTGATCTACTTATTAAAGAGGTTTCTGTTTTCTTTATTATAGTCACACAGAAATTAAGTGCTGTGGATCTCTTTCCGGTTTTCGTGTGACGCAGCATAATGGGGAGAATGGGCCCTGGGTGCGAAAGTTGTACATTACCTCAAATGAACAAAAAAGACAAATTTTAAGAACAATTGTAATAGAATTAATATAGCATTTAATACGTCATAAGATATAAATATTGCATTACACATTGATTAAAGCAAAAGAGTAACCCGGAAGATACTATACTGTATCGATTATTTTTATTCTTGAGGGAAATTAAATTTGCAATAGGCGAAGCATTTCTGTAAAAATTTTAGATGAACAATGCATGACATGGCAAGCAATTAACACATGGTGGTAGTTTTAAAATCTTGCAGTAATTGCAAAACGAATGCAAATGCCATAAATTTCGATAAACCTTTAACAATCTGCTGGTGTATTTATGTAAGTTCTAAGCAAAAGATTTTGCGAAGAGAAATGGGGTTAAAGTTAGTATTTGAAATAGAGATGGTATTTTCAGTAGCCATACTGCCTCTTGAGTAACGTTTCGAACGAAAACAGTTCACTGAAAATTCGACCATGAAATGAGGCATTATCACAGGCGTTCTGTGTTCTCACACTAATCTAAGAATAATGAATTGTAAGCCGCAAGCACTAAAGAACTGTAGAAATATATTCTGCCCTGAAAATAGGACTAATCTCATTTATTATCTTCATTTCCTATTAAAAATACTGGTAATTAATGTATTACATTGAAATACAGTGGAACTTCGGGAATTCGAACTAATTTGGGCTTATCTCTTTTCGGAATCCAGAAAATTCGGTTAAAAACTCTTGACATACAAAATGCAGTAGTGTATTGAGTTTTCATGATCTGTGAAAGAACACGGAAAGAGCTAGCGGTAACTAGCCGCGTGCAGTAGACATGGCTGACAAGTTGAGGGCAGTAACCTTGAGCTGGAATGACTCACGGTTACTATGCAAAGGCGCGCTAAAAACAGCCTACACTTTTATAGTGGCGGGATTTATCTTACCTGTTGTCTAGCAAACCCGAGTCGACTCAGTGTTCGCTTTACTGATCCTGTGTGCGCTTTTTCATCGAATCCTCTCATTGTTACGTTGTGTCAAGGTATTGGTCGTGTTGAAGTGTGTGTCGTGTGAATGAATAAATTCTTTTTGATGTACAGTATCATTGATTCCATACAACATTGTTTCGATGGTCAAGAATCGAGATCAAGATTACCAAGACCAATGATAAGATCGATACCAAGGAAATTGAAAAAACAGATTTTACTATTTCGTCTTTTTATTAAAGTGCGGACAAAAATTACCCTCTTATCCATTCTTTATATTTTTGAGAATGAGGTTATCCTTCTTGATAAATTACATACAGATGCTTCATATTTTTTTCATAATTTTTTTATTCGAGTTAACATTATATTCAGTTGATAAATAGCTTTTATTCCATGTCGTTCTCTTTCATTTTTTAATACTCAATCAAAGAAGTTCCAATAAAAATTTTCGTTTAATAGCTGATTAATTTTTAAAGACATCATATGAATAACAATGTAAGAATTGAAACTTATAATCCTATCTGAAGCAGAAAAATATATAATAAATGTCTCGTTTTCATAAGCAAAAATAAACAAAATTAATACGAGTACCAAATCTAAATAAACGAAGATAGTTATAGTTTCCACTTGACTGTTCGGAATTTTGTCTGCTCGTTCATAAATTAGTTTGTGTTCGTTTGTTTTCGCAATCACGGTAAAGCGCATTATTTAATTTTCTTCGAATTTGGCATAGTTGTTCATTGAAGTCATAAGAAACGTGGTAAGTGTAAATATTTTTATTTTTGGATCCCATTTCAAAATTTTGGTCGTTTTAATGATTTAGATGAATGGCGAGTCAATGCCAAGTTTATCAACATTACAACACTTGAATAAATTCGCAAAAAAGGGTCAATTAATGGTGATTTCCTTAATACTATAAAAATTCAGGCATTTAATAGCAGTTTTCTGAATACTAACAAAAAAGGAAACTTATGTAAATAATCGATTTCAAAAAAAGTCTAATAATTTAATAATTCGACGGAAAACAGATATGGCATTTTTTTTTTGAAATTGCGTGGTCAACTGTTTACAGGACTACTAGTATAAATTAAAAAGGTTTGGAATTTAGAGCAATTAAGAATTAAATTTTGATAAGTTTAAACTACTATTTTGATGTAACAAAATCGATTATCTTTTTTTTAAAGAAAGTAATAATAATAATTTATGTGACTTGCGTTCCTCATTCATAGCAAAAAAAATTTCTACATCTGTGTCTTCGTATTATGAGATCTGTCGTATTTACAAAGGATATCTATTAATTACTAATTTGTTAATAAAGGAAAGATGATAGCTGATTTACATTTTAACGGTTAATGAAATGATATATCACTTTATATAAATCCTTTAAAAAATTATCTGTAGCGTTTCATTCAGCGCATGCAGAAGAGAATATCAAGCAATGATTAAACAAATATTATGCACTAATTAAGAAACGCGGAAACAAAGTGCAAAAGAAAAAAATCGCAATTTTAATCTTTCTCTCAGCAAGCTATGAATCTTAAAATTAATGTTAACATTTCGTTAAAACAATAAATGAAATATTTTATTTTGTTTTAAATTTTAGTTCTTTGAGCATACTGGCAATTCCAGCTCAAGTGCAGTTTAGTTAAAATTTACAGACCTCAGGAATATCTCTTAGCAGCACTGAATCGAATTTATCTCTAGAGAATTTCAACAGATTTTTTTTATTTTAACTCTTCTGCAACATGTCTAATAATAACTTAAAAATCCATTTAAAATGTCACATAATGAAAATATTACTATCGACGTCCTGAGAATAGCTGGCAAATTTTTTTTACAATAGAGACGACATTTTAATGTCGGAAACAAAAAATTCGAAATATCTGTCGATGACTATGTTAGGCAAAATTTATAAACAGGATAATTTTTTATGAAGAATCTATAAATGAAACAAAAAGCTTGTTAACATATGGAAATTTTGAAGATAGTACAGGTTGACATATGTAGAGAACACCTTGTGAAATTTTTAGACGGAAAAAAAGCTTCAGTAGACGCATTTATTACCTTTACGATGACAGTTATAAATTCATTATGCAATGAACGATGGCAGAATAATCCTATATGGACATTTTTTCCCTAAATTCTATATTAATATTACTATAATAACAACTAAATATAAATTCTAACCTATTTATATAATATATAATTAGCTGCAGTGTCACCAGGTGGCGTCGTTACTTTCTTCTGCATTGTACTTCCGAGACTGGCGTGTAATTGTATTGTTTAGTGGATAATATATGAAGTGGCTGAAAGAATGAAATTTTTTGAATTTCCGTTTACGACTGCTGAAATATACACCGAATTTGACACTTCAAGAAAGCGACTTGAAAATGGCATTTCTAAGAATGGCGAAAATATAAGAAAACATACTTAAACGTATTTACCACTATTTTTATACAATAATTTTCTATATAAAATTTTATTCATTATTTCTGAGCAGATAGACGTGATTGGTTGTTTTCAATCTTATTTAAAGTCTAATATTCATTTCTTCGGGCTGGTAATTGCAATGTAATCTAAGATATATCGACGGTGAGGTGAAATAACGTAGTGGTTAAACTTCTGTTTCTTCACTTTGTTATTGCTGGTGGAGATGTGGCAATATAAATTCAATTACAAAGCAAAATATGAAGTGCCTTATTATTAATATAAAATAATATCGGATTTTAAAAAAAATAAGAGATAGAAAAGATAAGAGACTGAGATATTATACTACGGGATTTTGAATTTACTTAATAGGATGGGCCGAAAAAAAATTTTTTTTCGAAACTCTATAGTGCAGAAAACTTGCCTCTATGATAGATAACTAAAATGCAGAAACAAAGTTTCTCTTTTGCTTACATTTGGCGGTATCGCAGTGCCCTAAACATTTCGAAAATATACGATTTTCATAATTTTTCTAAGAACTGGTGAAAAAATCATATAACTTATATAACAAGTACCTATAGGTATAGTTTAGCACAAACAGTGTAGGAAACATAAAAAAATGAAAAAATAATGCATTTTTCAATTTGTTAATAGCGCATTACACTAAAAAAACCACATTTTTTTACAAAAAATTGACAAATTTCCATTGAAACAAAAAGTTGTTTCTCATTGAGCAAAATTTCAATTTGTAAACAAATACAGTCCTTTACTTGCCTTCAGATTCTTTTGGTAGTTTCAAATAAGATTTGCTTGAAAAACTCGGCATTGAAGATCTTGAAAGAAGTGTAGTTCTTATAAAAAATCTCCAGAATTGCAACCGACGACTTTTTGTGACGCCTTGGTTACCAGCTTCACACAGAAAGTTCCACTCAGCCGCTGTTTTACCTGATTGGATTCGTGAATCTTCGCAGCAAAGGTGGTGTTGAAAGTGTAACAGTGTTCCAGTGAATCATTTTAATGCAGTCTGTAACTAGGAAAATGATTTTTGGTGGTTGCAAACTCATAATTGATTTTCTTTTAGATCCTAACTTTCTAGCTTTTATAATTATTCTGAAACCTAACTCTTTTATATGATCCCTTTTATCTACTATCACACTCAAAAGCCAAGTTTTCTGGATGGGCATAAACGCATTTCTCTGAATTACTGGGTCAATGATTTTTAACAAGTTTTCTGGCAGGAATCTTGACAATTTTATAACTTCAAATACGTGCTCTGGTCCATTTGAGAGCTACTTACTTTTCTTAATATGAAAGCATACAGGCATACACGTATGACTTTAGGATAAAAGAAACAAAGATCTTATGTTCCTCTGTTTGGTTTCCAATACTTAAATACAAACGGAGAACTCTGTTCACCGTTGTCAACCATCTTGAATTGAAAAGTGCACCAGGTTCAGGAACAAATAAATCTTCAGGAGAGGTACCTGATTTTATAGCATAACTTATGTCCAACAGACACTGTTGATCTTCGCTTAAAATGTTCCGTTCAATTTCTGGAATCTCACACTAATTACTTTAAAAATTTACCATTGGGAGTTTCTCACATTTACTGAGCTGTGTGTCAATAGGACCATTAAATGATTTTGGCCCAGTCGTTTCACCATCTAAATTTATGAACAGATGCCGAAAGGGCAATTCATTAAAGTGTAAGAGGCACCCCCACTGTAACGTTTTTCAATTTGTTTTTGAATTTGGCAAATAACACCTGTTTTCCACTCCATATTGGTAAAGGTTCCATCACATCCAAGTACGTCGAGTTCATGTAAAAAAAATCCAGTTTCAGTCAAATAAGTGCTGAATGTTATTGGTAATGTTTTAAGCAGACCTAGAAGAGAGTGCAACATGACCAACGAACACAGAACTTGGTTCTTGTGATATTGGATAATGTTCGTCTATTATGGTTCTTCGAAACTGCTTTGAGTTTACTTTTTAAATCACGAGGGTTTCTTCCCATGTCACACACATGCACTGGAACAATGTGTGAAGCTGGTAACCGAGGCATCACAAAAAGTCGTTGGTTCCAATTCTAGAGATGGTTTTATAAGAACTACACTTATTTCAAGACCTTCAATGCCAAGTTTTTCAAGCAAATCTTAATTTAAAAAAACCAAAGAAACTGAAGGCAAGTAAAGTACTATATTTGATTACAAATTGAAATTTTAAACATTCAGAAACAACTTTTTGTTTCAATGAAAATTTGTCCATTTTTGTAGAAAAAAAGTATTTTTTTAGTGTAATGCGATATTAACAAATTGTAAAATGTACTATTATTTTTTATTTATTTACTTTTCCTGATCTTTGTTCTACTAAACGATGCCTCTAACTACTTGTTATAGAAGTTATATGATTTTTTTCCCTTTATTAGATGAATTATGAAAATCGTACATTTTCGAAAAGTTTAGGGTCGATGCGCTACCCAGATGTAAGCGAAAGAAAAACTTTTTTTTGCATTTTACTTATCTACTCTAGAGTCGAGATTTCCGCTCTATAGCGTGTCGAAAAAAAAAGTTTTTTTGAATTTTATTGTCTACTCTAGCAAATTCCCTATTTACGCCGATTTAAAGCTGTTCGAATTTCTTTGGGGTTATTTGCATCACGAAAAACGTTTAATGATGATTAAAAACGTTTAATCTTTTTATCTCTTTGGTAGACGATGTATTAAACATAGAAAATAGAGTCGAAAATGTTGGTCTCGAAACCTCCATGAATCTCTGCATTTCAGACTCTCCTTAATGAAAAGAAACAAAACAGATCTTTTTTGGAATTATATCTGTATGTCTGTTTGTCTTTTTTATACCAACACGAAAAGACGAGATGAATTTACCACGCTGTCTTTTCACCAAAACTGTAGATACGTACCAAATTTTCGACACATTTGTTGACCCGTCACGTGTCTCCTTAGTCATTTGGATACGATTCAAAATTTCGACGTCCATTACAAAATATCCTTTACGTTAGGGTTCTAAAAAACATTGCACCCCAATGTTTACCATTCCTCATCATACAATCTCATGCCAATACTTTAGCTACCTTTAACTTTATTAAAAACTGACTTGTTAAAGGAAGGAAAGCATATTGAATTTTATGAAAGTTGAATATCCTGAATATTGATGTTTATTGATAAATTAAATTCATTTGGATGATAACTATTCGAAGATTCAAGTGTAATAAATGTCAGTTTGTTTTATGGACACTAAACATTTAGCTACTCTTAGAGTGTACTGAAATTCACCTCGTTGCAATGTCGATATCTTTTTGAATATTAACAGTATTGAACTGGAATTTTTTTAAAAAGATCTCCAATATATCTGCCGTTGAAGTTATGATAGAAATATTTCGCTACGTTTCGCACATGCGCAGTAAATTACTCTTATTTCCTTTAATATTCAAATTTTAATACAGAGTTTCTTTTGCATATTAGCAAGTATTCTGTAAGTTTCGTTTCATTTAGTTGGAAACTTTGCATGTTATAATCGAAAAAACATGCTGACAATTTTGGGATTTTTTACAGAAACCTTTATATCTTTCTGTATTTTCGTGATTCAATTTAGAAAATGCATCTAATCATTATGCACATCAAACAAAACGAATGGTGAAGGTGTCAACTCTTTACCAGCTTTCTATGAAACGGGGTAGGAAAAAATAATTTTCGTCCTCATCAATGTGTGCGTGCTCGGTCCCCTAAATCACGGTTACTTGAAAGTAGTAAGGTTAGGCTCACAGAGAGCGGATACATTGATGACGTCAGATTGGGAGCATGCTTTTTGACCCAGTTTTACGTAACAGAATAATGAATTGTTTGAGAGCAACAGAAAAAAAATTCTAAGCAAGATTTTTTTTTGTGAAAACGTTGTTAAATGAGTTGCACATTGCGAAATGTAAAAAATTCTAATTAAACTCAGTGATATAATTTCTTAATGTGGTCTATGTGCAAGAAAATTGAGATAATTACATCTATAGCCCCTAAACTTTATGATTAGAAGTCATTTCTAGTTTAACCCTCTGAGTGGTTCGGTCTTCCTTGTAAAGCGATTCGAAAAGCGAGCGATCAAAGACCCTATATGTGTTTTAAAACTGCGTCTTCCTCCCGACAGAAGATGTCCCAAAAGCGCAGCGGATTCAGTCAGCGGAAATGAGTTGCACATTACGAAATGTAAAAAATTAGAGTATTTGATAAAAAGTTCTAATAAAACTCAGTGAT
Source organism: Araneus ventricosus (assembly GCA_013235015.1). Lineage (NCBI taxonomy): Eukaryota > Metazoa > Arthropoda > Arachnida > Araneae > Araneidae > Araneus > Araneus ventricosus. The sequence continues at coordinate 47,656 of BGPR01010762.1, forward strand.
ATAATTTTCCAATATGGTCTCTATGCAAGAAAACGGAGATAATTGCATCTATAGCCCCTAAACTTTATGAATAAAAATCATTTCTAGTTTAAACATCGGAGGAGTGGAACATAAAAGTTAAGAATAATTTTACTTGATATTATAAAATACACATTCGTTTGAATAATAGTATTTCACTTTCTTCATCCAACTTAAAACGAAATCAACAACATTTAAGAGCCATCTAAGAACTAATTTATAATTTTGAATAAATATGAACCAAAATAGTTTATTTTCACATAATTGATTTCATCGTACAATTCGTAATAGAATTATACACATATATATCACATACATAATTCATAAATATTACATTTTCACACACATATATAATTTCAAAACTTTCGAACTATGTGATAAACAGTATTTACTCTATATAAAAAAGATTTCAAAAATAGTTATTTTATGTTTAAAACAGAATATCTTTCCTTCTGCATTTGAAAATCCATATTTTCCTAACAACAGGATCTTTCGGAAATGAGTGAAAAGAATCGTTTGTGCCTTTGGAATTTCTCGAATGCATCGAACTTCTGACAGCAGCACAACCAGGCATTGTATTAGTTTAAAAGTTTTTTGTAAAACTGTAAAATTTGGCTCTGAAAACAGCTGTTTTTTTAATCTTTAGTTAACAAAACAACGGAAAACACAAAACCCTCTCCTTTACAATCATGAAACCACCTGAGCACTGAATCAAACGAGATATATTCATAATAAAACTAAATTTCCCGCCTTATGATTTGAAATATAAGGAGAAGAAAGAAAAAACCAGACTCCAGACTAGATATAAATACGCCTAAACGATCATATTATTTATTTTCATTCATTGAAAACACCTACTAAACAGAAAAAAGCAAATATTATTCTTAAAAAGCTTACCGATTATTTGGAATTGTGTTAAATAAAGAAAAAGAGAAGAATCAATGATTCCTTTTTATTAAAATAAAACTACACATCTCGGAGAATTTATAAACAATAAAAAGCAGTTTCGTGATGTAAAATGATGAAGACACAGTAACTAACCATTAATCGGGTATTTTTACCGTTTCTTACAGATGGAATAAAATTACGTTTTTAATTCGAAACCGAGTGGAATAGCGGAGAGTTGTGAAATCTCTCCCAATACAAAGTCATGCACGGGAAAACCTACTGTGCATTGCATTTGTGGACCCTCCCTGCCGTAAATGTCCTAGTAACCGAAACTTCACTGTAAAATGTGAATTCAAACGATTTCACGTTCCACGATTCTCCGCAACTGATTGCGACACGTTGTATTCCTATTAAGTTCCCATTTTTCGAAATCTTAAAAAAATAGTCGTTAGCAATTGTCCACCAGTGTATATACGATTTCTAATTAATGAATTCTGTACTAGCAGATTATGTCCGTTTCCACACAGAGGGATATACTAGGGTATTCCCAAAGGAAAATAATCAGCTGGTATAGCATCTTTTTACCCGGTAAGAGGAAAAGGCTAAAAACAGTTGTTCTAAAAAGGCTTTTCTTAAAATTTCAACAAAAGCATATTTTAGTTTAAGAAACTACTGTACATTTCTATAATAATTACATCTATTTGTACAGTTCTTTATTTTAAGAATTTGTTTTGATTAGCGCTAAAAAATTGAAATACTTTCGTACAATTTTGTAAAAGTTACTTGATGCAACTTTTAAATAGAATAAGAGAGGCAACATTCTGTGTAATATAGCATTAAAGATGTTTAATGTTTTAAAAGATGTTACTAGCAATATATTAGAAAGCAAAATATAAATAAGTAAATAGAAATTAAAATTATATTACAAATCCCCCAATAAATTCGTTTTTGTTTAAATAATGAGTTCCCAATTTTATATTACAAGACCCTATAACATAAGCAATACAAATGAGAATAAGATAAAAATGATCCCTAAAAACATATTTATTTTCATAAACATTTTTTCGCACTTACCATAACTATCAATGCTTATGCATTCACTAGGATTCTTATCGAGATAAATATTCTTTGGAAAAGTGACCTACATCTAGAATAAAAAAAAATCTACAGTCCGATATTTTTTCGGAGATCATTAATTTACTTCCGAATTTTAAGTTTGAAATATGCCGCAGAATTCCATTCGTTTTACTGCCATGCAGAAATTACCATAAAGTCAGAAAAATCCCTTTAAGCGTTTAGTTTAGGAACGAAAAATAGGGAGAAAGTTTTACTAAAAGTTCCCCAGTGTCAAAGAAATGCGAATCTTGGCTGAATCTTTCATTTCTTTGTGTTTTTTTATGCGTTTCCCGATGCTTTCTGACATGTGATGCTTTAATCTCTCCTCAGAATAAAAAATTTGGAATTATTTTACTTTCTTATATACGAAGTTTATACATAGAGATAGTGTTGTAATCGGCAAAGAATTCGACCTACAGACTAAGAACAAAAAAACTACAGACTCCATTTATACCACTCACTCTCTCTCCAATCTACGCATATGGTGTAGTGGTACTCAACAACATTCCATTTTTCGGCCCGTCTATTTAGGGAGGTCAAGAACGTCCGATTCCATACAATCCAATACTCCTTTCAACCACTCTACTCCCTTCCTTCAAAATCCCCGCCCAGTTCTGAGGAATCGCGTGGAGTGATTTCCTCTAAAGCGAGAGAGTCCATCCTCTCCCCACGTATCTACACCCACCGCATTTCAGCATTTATCTCCCGTCTGTCGAAATAGCGAGCTTGGATATTCAGACTAGGCAGAAATCCACGATTCTGCTCCACGTCTCTCCGATAATCATCGGTTTTTCACATTGACGACTGGTTTTGACGTGGAATGGACCGTTCGTGAATGTCCCTGCCCGTGTCCGAGAAACTATTTTTAGAGCTCTTTGAACACGATAACTCGAAAACTCAACAAACTGAGTGGATGAAATCTGTCATGCTGTTTCAAAAACAACATTGTGGATTTCCGTCAGATTTTGGCTGAAATCTCTTATGGTAATATTGTGTCAGTCTGCCAGTGTGCATGTGACTATGATAACTCAAAATCACAGCGAGCTACATGGAAGAAATCTTGCATATGGTTTCATCACTAAAATTAGAGGCCTGCTTTAAGTTTTTGCATCCAATCTGTTCAAAGAAATCCGACAAAAATGTGTACATGAATCTTTTATCTATACTGCGAAGATCAAGAGAGAACGCTCCGCATCGTGTGAATATAACACAAACTCGAGGATACTGCACCCGAATTTCGTTTTGTTATTGCTTTTATTTGAATGCCCGTTGCTATTTGGCACTGTAAAAGATTTAATGCATTGATGCAAGTTGTTCCACAAAGGACTCCCTCATTTCAAAAATAAATGGTTCGACAGAGAAGATCGATAGATGAAATAAACCGTTGGTAAATTTATTTTGAAAGACGTCCAATTCCGAAGAAAAAGTTTCAAACTTAATTACAAATGTTGCCGACAGATGGTGCTGTACTCTAAAATCGCAGTACGGAGTCCTAGAAGATAGCATAAG
>BGPR01010763.1:0-21626 GCA_013235015.1 Araneus ventricosus
ATTTCTCAAAGCAACAGCTCCTACTCTAAAACCCTCTAATGTCTCTCAATTCTGTTTCATTTAATTTGTTAATTAAGTACTTTTATCGCGTGAAATATCATTACGAGCCAGATGAGTTTCAACCGGACACTTAAATGTCTTGTAGCACCTTCTTTACTCTTCATATTCGTAAGCCAGAATTAATGAAATGATCTGAATACAGAATTTTAGTTTATGCATGGTGCACATGATTTCGAATAATATTGAGACATTTCAGATTCAAATATTTCAGATGAATATTTAAATTTAACAAATAAATAAAAACGAAACTGCTTTTCTAACGCTACATTTTAGATACTATGTTAGTATGAAGATTTTTGTGCAATTCGAGAAGTTACTTTTCGTAAACTGTTAACTGCCATGTTAAAAAAATGATGTTTTGCAAAAAAGGAAATTAAATCATCAATTAAAAAGAGCGCAATTATTCTCGACTTAACGCCTGTTTGAGACTGGAATTTTGCCTACGAAATAATTCATTAAGTATTAATTGAACCAAACTTCTCTGAAATTATTCACACTTACATTTATTTTCAGACGTAGTTTATATATCATAGGAAGAAGAAATACACATTACATGTGAATGAACGTGCTTTGAGAGTTCTACCACTAGTTTAATTCTATCTTCTTCTATATATAATTTATATTTTTGGGTAAAACAAGCTCCTCGCCACTCTACTAGTGTTCCTTAAACATCGATAGTTTCAAAACTATCGATAGTAGTTATAAATGAGACATGAGTACGTATATAACCTAAGTATATATGAAACGCGAGAACGTTTGTAACGCAAATATGCATGAAACGTAAGTAACGTACGTCTGAAACGTACATATGTAACTTACGTCATACGTATATATGAAACGTGTGTACGTATGTAACGTAAGTATTTATGAAACGTGTGTACGTATGTAACGTAAGTATATATGAAACGCGAATACGTATGTATCGTAAGTATGTATGAAACGTGAGTAATTGTAACGTACGTCTGAAACGTACATATGTAAATTACGTCATACGTATATATGAAGCATGCGTACGTATGTGACATACGTAAATATGAAATATGTGTTTTTATGCAACGTACGTCAAACGTATATATGAAACGTGCGTACGTATGTAACGTAAGTATATATGAAACGTGAGTACGTATGCAACGTACGTCTGAAACGTGCATACGTATATATGAAACATGCGTACGTATGTGACGTACGTTCATACGTAAATATGAAATATGCGTTCTTATGTAACGTATGCATGAAACGTGAGTACGTATGTAACGTAAGTATACATGAGATGCGAGTACGTATGTAACGTAAGTATATATGAAACATGATTACATATGTAACGTACATGCGTACGTATGTAAAAAACTGAGTATGTAAATGTACTATGAAAGTACGGATGTGGCATGCATACGTACAAACGTAACCTGTATACTTTCGTACATTATATATGTATGTGCATTATATAGATACCTTCGTACATACACGCGTACGTTACTTACCTAGGAACGTTTCATATGCACGTATGCAACGTTCGGAAGCGTACGTACGTTTATAACGTAAGTACTTGTGTATGTAACTTACGTATGAAATGTGTATATGTATGTAACGTACGTACTAATCTAAGTAACATACTTGCATATGTGTGTAAAATACGTACGTAAGCATGTAACGTACTAAGTTTATGTATGTTTCAAACATACGTACGTACGTTACATACGTAATCATGATTCGTAAATACCTACTTGCAATCAAACGTATGAGCGTTCCTTGCATAGAACGTACATTACATATATATATACATAAGTTACATTCACACAGACGGGCGGACGTTACACATATACGAACATACATATATACGTACGTATATCCGTAAATTTTTACTTACAAACTTAGTACTTAATATATATACATAACGACGTTGTGCGTTATATATGTACTTATAGTACCTAAAATACTCACCTATATACTTATCACACTACATGCGTATGTACTTAGTACTTTAAATACCTATGTACTACATACGTTACTTCCATACATATATACAGATACGAAATACAAAAATTTCTCAGTAATCCAAGATCAATTCCTCGATCTATTTATTACTACTACAAAAACTATCGATAGTTTGAAAACAATCTAAAGTAAATGCATGAGAAATTAAATGCAAAATTTGAATAATGCAAAAATGCATCAATAATCAAAGTGGTATAATTACTTAAAGCACCCCCTATAACAATACATAGACTTGTTGCTTGAGAGAAAACAATCGATAGTTTCAAAACTAACGATTAGAACTGCAAGATAAATTAAAATTCAGTATCTTATATATAAAAACTTGCTTACATCAAGTCTAAAATCAATTTATTAAAATATCCAAAATTGACCCAAAAGGTCAATATTTAAATTATACAAAAATGCATCAATGATAGGTATTATATTATACATCACCCCAACTGACACAATACACGACCCGCCACTATATAGAAGCAATACTATGAACAGTCAATAGTTTCAGTCGATAGCTTTAAAACTATCGATAGTATTGCCCGAGAAGAAACTATCGAAACCATCGACCTGGCTTCGATAGTCTATCGATGGCTAAAGAACACTACACTACATTACTTCTTTAATTTAAAGCTTGGTCTTTTATGTCCGGGCTGGTAAGCGAATGTAAAAGTCGTTATCGTTTGAACGTACTAGGAAGTAAGCGAAGTGGTGCCATTTTCTTTTGATTTTCAGATTTCATTCATCAGATCAGATTTTTTTAATTTCAAAGAGGAAGATTCAAATAAATGTTTCGAAATAAATAAGGAATATTTCTGAATTTTTTCAACACCCACTATGAACATATCACATGTTCCATCCAGACGTGAAAACAAATTTAAAAATATTCGTTATTAGGTGCAAAGAATTCATTTCATTCCTGTTCTTTGAAATTAAAAAAAATTAGATAGGTGGTATTACTTCTTAAGCGACGATGTGCGATAAAATTACTGCAATATCCCGGGCAACATTTATACAAGTTAAGTCATTGCGAGTCCGAACGAACAACTCAGATTATGTCCCCAGAGCTACTCTCCCTCGCCACAGAGCAACCCAGTGACTATTTCTAAAACAAGCGCGAAAAATAAAAAAAAGTCCGATAGTAGCCTCATTTATTGCATTTCAATAGCTTCATTTTTATGTGTTCATTTGCATTCATTCCGTTCATAATTAAAACTATGAAGAATCTGCCTTTTCTGAATAATAATAATTATTTTAACTTTTTTATATTTACTAAAAGAATCGATGCTCTTACCTGAAAATTAGACGTCTCTTTTTATGGTTAAAAATAAATTGTCACGTTACAAATACCTCAATTTATGATACTTTGCGAATGAGTGCAAGACTGATTCAAATTGGAGTTGAGCTAACCTGACGCTGAGAATAAGAAATTGAACCGCATTACCTCGAGGAATTTCTTTGTGGTTGACATTATATAAGAAAATTTTTAACAAACATTTCGTAGCTTCATCTTTAAAATTCCTAATTATACAGAATTATTTATAACGATCAGCACCATTCGTTAATGAACGATTACTAGTTTTATTACATCTGCACACCATTCCCCCAGCAGCCGACAATAAAATAATCAAGATCCAATGCCGTTTAGATTTAGGACGTCTGAAGTTTGGAAACTGTAGCCTACCTGTTTTGAAAACAATGGAAATAGGCATATGAAATCATTTCCATGTTTGGTAGTGTTTATCGGTCCCAGGGAAAATTTTCATTTAGGCGAGAAAATAAATCTCCTATCAAATCCATAATTATTTACATTCACCATGGAACAGTTTAGAAATGAATTTCTGTGGAGAATCTCTCCTTCAAAGTAGGAAAGTTGGTAGCAGAGAAGAGATGACAGGAGTCAGGAAAAAACATAATCTTTACAATATTCTTTGTTCTTCTTTTATACTGTGCATTCGAAATAAACCTGCCTTTCTAGAAAAATATGAAAATTTTTATTTATTATTTTTATTTGTGAATCACATCCGCTTAGACCTGGTTTATTTGGCCCGTGATAGCATTTCAGTTTGACACCCTTGTGTAGCGATTCCGATAACGCATGTTGCCGTCATAAGTTCGATGTTTCCGAGGCTTCTAGATCATTTCTAGCTTACAGTCTGTTAAATGATAAACTAAATATTCGTAAATTAATAGAATATATATTATATATATAAATATAACGGAAATATGATTTATTTAAAATAGTGATGCGGAAACCGTGGGCTCTTTCTGGGATCACTAGAAAATTTTTGTGGGTCTCTATATTCAAATTTATTTCACAATAAAAAATATAAGTCTTTTCTTCGAAACACGTGGTCGCGACGTCGAGATGGGTCGTGAAAAAGTTTTACACAAAGTGTCGGGGAGTCTGAAATGAAAATAGTCTTTGCACCACTGGTTTAAAAAACTACTTAATGACTGGACTACTGAGAAAAAGCGACATGAAACAGTCGCGCCAAACGAAAGTTGGGAAAAACGCAGCTGAAGTGCAAGTAATTTCAAGCAGGAAAACGGTTGCTTCTTCTCACGACTGAGAGCTCCGCGTAGCTCAGTGGTGTGCGAATTTTGATCCTTAGGAGTGGCAAAAATATTTGCAGCACTTGTCTGTCTCTCTATTAATTCTTGATTGATTTTTAGTATTTCTTTTCTTTATTTATTTTTTTGCCTTTTTCGTTTAATTCAATGAATCTCGTTAATCATTGAACTCTCAAAGTGGAAAAGTAAGCTAATTAGAATTTAAAAAAAAGGAAAATATAAACTTTTAAAATAATTTGAGGGCGGCTACAGCTCTAATAGAGGATCCGTCATTGTAGGGGGGATAATCCCTCTTGTATTGTCGGCCTTTCAGTTTGCGGCATTCTCCGCGGACAATGAAAATCTGTGAAATCGTGACCTTGCCGAAGGTCCGCGATTTTTATGTTGGGGTTGTGTGGGGAATGACACCTTTCCTATGTTGTACGCGAGTAAGTCTGATAAAGAAAACTTCCTCTAGTTGCACTTTATATCTTCACTTCTTTATCAGCGTGTACTATTTCTCTTATCGTTGTTTCATAATCATGTATAAAAGGGCAAAATGAGATACAGTACAACTTCATCTATTAGTATTTCACAAAGTGATGTCAACTTTTTAGATTTGTAAACCAGTTCTCATCCTCGCTTCACTTTCAACGTAGTATTTGCTGCAAATCCTTTCTAAATGCGATATCATATGAAGCAACAAATGCAGGAGATTTGCATAGTAGAAACGCTGAACGCAACTCACATATATTATTGGGTACTTCTTTTCTTGTAAAAAGAAAGAAAAAAAGAGGATATTTCAGTGTACCATTCCAAAACATTGGGACAAAATTTTCAAAGACTTCAATAGTCAAATATTTTATTGTCAATTCAAACATTCTAAACTTAAAAAAGTCTTTTGATTAATTTTTTTCTCTTTATGTAACAAGGGAAGCGATTAGGGATGAAAAAAACTTACCGGTTAAAACCAAAAACTGTTTTTTGGCCCGGTTAAAAAACGGTAGTTTTAAAAAAAATCCAAAAACGGGCTAAATTATTATAGAAAAGAGGTAAATTAAAGAAACCAGGCAGTTTGTCTCATACAAAAACCGAAAATCTTTTATTTCAAAAACCTGTTATTTTGGGCGGTTACAACTGCCAGGTTAAAAGGTGAGGTGAAGCAAACTGATATAACCGAAAATAGGTTGTTTATTCAATAACCACCATTCCTAGCAGCGATGATCTCTCACAGAAGCGAAAACCACGAAATGGGGGAGAGGGCGTGAAGCTCTCGAAGTGCGGACCAGTTTCGAAAGCGGGATTTAGGGGTAAGCACAGTAGCCCTAGCTGATTGAAGTGACTATTTGTGTGGTTTGCATGGAGCCTCCGTGAATGACCCAACCAAATGGATGGGCCGAAAATTGGAAAGATGTGGAGCGATGCATTCCAAATGGACAGGAGCACTTCTCTCGTGCATCGGTGCGCAACCGTGCGTTGCGAAAATATTTTTGTGAGTCTCTAAATTCAAAGACAATTATTTGATAATAAAAAAATATGAGGCTTTTCTTCCAAAACCGTCATTAAAAATTAACACCAAGTGAGGAAGCATACATGAAAAATGCTTTCGCACCATCGCCATAATGAAAGTCCAGCTTAATGCTGTGGGTACTTTTGTTTTCCTCGTCCGTCCGTTTACAAGACAAGTTTATTCTTCTGTTTACAATTCAGGGGAAGATCACATCAACCCAGCAGCCTGCGAAAGTAAGCAAGCCGCACAGGGACGACCTGTACCCCGCCAAAAATTGGCACCAAGGAATACTTGGTAGTGCCAAGCGTTACCAAGACACGTTAGATTTCCTTACTCATTAGTTTAAGGCACGAAGAAGGTTAAAATTTCGAATTTTTATATGTACAAAAATGCTTTTTTAAAACTGGTAAATTTAAATTTTTTCCTGGATTGCGTTCCTATGAATTTCTAATTTATTCAACAACTATCATAGGAACTACAATAAAACTTCCCTAGAGCGACCACCCTCCATTAAGCTGCAAAACGGTCGTTAAGAAGGATAGTCGCTCAAGGAAGTGTCAACATTATTTTGCCAAAAGAATTTACCCAAATTATATTAAATTTAAAAATTTTATAAAATAAAAAAACACGAAAAACAATTGAGTTATTTGTTGAATACTGCATAATATAAGTACTACTACATACGTATTTTTAAAAATTTGAATATTCTTAAAATAAGAAGAAATTTCGGATTGTTTCTTTTTTTGGCTTTTTTCGACAGTACGTCTATCTCCAGTTTATTTTTTATATCTGAGAAAAGTGCGTCTATATAGATATACTTGATGCTTTCCGAATTTTCCGTGATAACATCTATTTGTTTTAATGTCTGGTGGGCTGTCATCGTAGGTTCGACCTGTTGAATGACGTCATCAAATGGACTTTCCTTCTCAGACTCTGAATTAGTTCCCGAATTGAAATCCATATTTTAAGTTTCCAATTCCAAAGTTTTTAAACTGTAATGATAAATATTTAAAGACAGAGAATAGCACTTACCTTGGGCAACGACATTTTCTATCAGGCATTCTTCCCAATTGTCTCTGAGGTCATCAAAACATTCCAAGTTGTCCTCACACTCCAGGGCCTTCTGATCGTATTCAATCCCTGTAATCTTCGAAAGTTCCACTATTTTATTGACAGTTTTTATCTCATTGAACGAAAATATTTGCTTTTCTATCGCGGATTTTTTCCTGCCGTAACTTGCAAAGCATTTAAGCACCAAACCCGAATCGAAATCTCTCCAAGCAAGACTTGGAACATTGCACGGCGTCGGCTACGGTGATCTTTTCAGCCAATTCTGACGCATTCGCACTATCATCCATTCGTGCGATGATCGACTGCAAGACTTATAGTCGGTATTCTAGATTAAACCATTTGATTATGCCATGGTCCAAAGTCTGAAGCTTGTTGGTCATGTTAGGGAGTAAAAATACCAGTTTCACATTTTTAAAAACAGTTTTATGTTTATGGCAGGTTGCGTTGTCTAAGACAAGAAGAACGTTTCTTCCTTCTTTGACTATCTTTAGATCGAAATCCGTAAACCACTCTTCGAAGATCGCAATTTCCATCCAGGCTTTTCTTTGTGACTTGCAGTGAATTCCAAGTTTGCTAATGTCCTTTCTCTTCAACCATCTTGGTGTTTTCTACTTCCATATCATCAATGGCTTTAATTTTTCTCCCACCGCACTAGCACAAAAGGATTTCGTAATCCCCTCTTTTGCTTGTTTTCCTCCTTTGTTGTCAGCCAACTTCGTAATTTGGGAGGGAACGAAAAAGTCCCGTCTCTTCCATGTTAAAAATTGCTTTGTCAGCGTACCCAGCTAAAATGAATGATAGTCTCGTTGTCCAGTCTTCGCATAAATTTTCTTCTACATTAGCAGCTTTCCCTCATAATGTACGAAACACGACATTATTCCGAACTCATAACTTGTCGAACCAGCCGTTGCTGGCTCAAAAGTCTTTTGTTCCAAGGGCGTTCGTAATCTCCATTGCTATTTGCTTCATCAAAGCTCCACTTATTGGGATATTCTTCGCCAGGGCTGATTTGAACCATTCCATTAGGCTTCGTTGATTTCTGGAAATTTTTCCATCCGCATTCTCTTTACACCCCGAATCTTGAAGTTTACCCATTCTCTACGATTCGTAATTTTATCTTTCAAAATTTAATTGATTTGGGTTGTCCCACAACCAACAATATCCACCAACTTCCTGTCCGAATTTACTTTTTCGTATGACTATCATTTCAATGCGCGTGTCCAACGTTAAAACGACTCGTTTCTTAGATATGTTTAAAGCTCTAGCCTATACAAGAATTTCAAGTGATTTGTATTGTCTTTCCTCCTTTATACCCCCTTAAATTCACGCCAAACGCGATAACCAATGAGAGATTATCAGCAACGTGACTTTTCACTTGTAGTCCCCTTCTTGCACCTGTTGTCCACATCAGAACACCAAACAATACATCAAGGTCGACCGACCGGTTTGTAATGTCGATTTTGTTTGCAGGAAAAAGCAAGAAAAATTTTGGACAAGGGACAGGTCGCTTATAGAGGGTTGTCTGGTCTCTCCTAGAGGACATTGTAACATTAAATATATAGGATAAAATATCGGTGCTTTTAAATATTTGTCTTTGGAGGAGGGTTTCTCTCAATAGAGGTGGTCTCTCATAGAAGTTTCACTATATAATTTAAAACTCTTCTTAGAAACCTCAGATTAGAAAAGTCAAGAAACTAGAGTTAAAACAAAGGAAATATGACAGTATCTCTTTTCACTTCACCTAAAACCTTTTCAGAGCAGAAAGCTTATGGGTAATTTTATACGTTATGTTCTGCTGAAGTAAAGCTTACTGATATTCGTTGATGGTGTTTTCGTTAGTAATGTAACTTATGTAAAGAACGTGCGAATTGTCCATCAAAATTGTGCAATAATTCTCTCATTCAAGAAATCAGGTCTATGCCCACATTGACAATGATAAGCAGTGGCAGCGATTGGGTGACAAATATGGGGGACAAAAATATTATGACCACTTAAAAGTACCCACAGACAACAAAATTTAAAACTTAAGTTACAAAATTAGCTAGTTTAACCGGAACCTCAATTGTTCTTTTATAATTTCTAGTCGTATGAAGTAAAAAGGAAATATAAATTTAATTTTTTCCGCAAAAAGATGGTGGGGCGACTGCCCCTCTTTCCGAGACGCGTCCACTGACTAAAAGTAACCATAAAATCATTATTTGAAACATCCAACCATTAAATAAAATGTAGGGAAAATCAAAATTATTGAGTTAGATTGTTTGTGCTAAATAATATTATTTTAAACAGATATCCAAAGCATTGTAATTAATTACGTTACATAAAGTAAGTTACAGTAGAAAATAAGCCTCTCAGAGTCATAAGTTTAGTCTGAATATATCTGAACTGACCAGAGTCTAGTAAAGAACTACTCGAGGGTATGATAAATAATTCTTGTTCCCATGAAAAAACACATGAGTATCAGATTCGGTGACAAACTACCATGTGTGGTTTAACCACGAGGGTCCCGCTCCCAGGTCATTATCAAACGGGATACAATATCATCTATCATGTAATTTATGGCTCCTCTGTAACCTTCAAAAAGATTGCAGAATGAAAGAAGACACTGACTATGAAGGTTATTTTGATGACAATGCGTTAGAAGCAAGTGTGAATGTACACAATTCTATTGTCGACTACTTAGGCAACTAGAAAAAGCCTAGATAATTTAAAAAGCACTATTTTCCCTTTAACACACGTCGCGGTGATCAATCATACTGATTGAACAAAGACGTTTTTATTACCTGTCTCACCAGTGGTCGATTAAGGTATCAGACTGGTTTAAAACCGTCCTTTTTGATGAAATTATCAAAAAAAAATTATGACTTAATTTTGTTGCCTGTTTAATCAGCTTTCTGAAACTGTCTCACTTTTCACTCTACGTGAATTACAAATGGAGTTACAGCTGTTTTATTACCGAACTGTAAGCATTATTTTATGTTGCATGAAAACTTTAAATGTGTTTTCTGAGAAATGATATTTTTGAGGAACACTGTCGACCGTAACAATGATTTTTCAAAAAGTTATTCAAGTATTGATACGAAATTTTCTGAGATTCTTTTCTGTAATATGCTTGATGTTTTCCTCTAAAAACTAAGGTTAATTTTAAAATCAAGTATTATTTTTAAGTGCTTAAATACAGACGAAAAACATTTTTTATGAAAAATTACCAGTTTAGTAACTATGTTCAGCTATATCTCAAAACTGTTTTGAAGTACAAGAAATGTTTTAGAGCATAACACAGATAACTGTCATAAAAATGTACTCCTACAAGGATTTATGTATATTTAGAATATTATTTTGTCTATGGCTGTTAGCGTGAGGCAAATATTTTAATCATTTTTCTTCAAATTTCTCAGTTTTTTTTTTTAAAAATATTATTTTGAAAACCTAATTTTACAATATTTTCATAGTTTTAAAACATATGCAGTTGAAAAATAATATTAATATATATATATATATATATATATATATATATTAAAGTTATTTTTCCAAAAAATGTCTCCGAACACAGTCGGATACCTTAAGTGGTACGGAGTCGTCTTAGCGCGGGGAGGGGAGTAGACAGGCAACACTGATAGCAATTTGGACAGTTTTCTTCATTTTTAGGCATTTCAAGACATCTGGCTTCACGTTTTCGTGAATGTGAGAGGGTTAATTGAAAATCAAGCATCTGTGATCACTTATTTAACTTTCCTAGTTGAACTTTCCACTTCTGCTTTTTTTATAATTCCTAGTTTTGGGCCACAAAAAAAAATTAATTTTTCTCGTAAAAAAAGGGGGTTGGTTGCCTTCATCCCCCAAGTCGCCGCCAATGATGATAGGGCTTTACTCAGAACTCTTCTAATATTCAGCATTATTGCTCATCACCACGGCGAAATTTTGTGGCCCCCGATCATCTGCTTCACATCTGAATATTTACATACATTACTGAGACGTTATGAATAGGGCAGAATTTCAGTTATATAACTGAAAATAATTTTCAAGCCCGATATGGACGTTGCAGGAGATTTACAGGCTCAAGATGAAAATATTTTTATGTAAAATCATTGCGTCTGTTTTTATAATACATGCTTTTGAATATATTGAGACAAAGTTTCATTATTATTCTCAATCAAACTCTAATGAATATGTGAATTATCACAAAATGTACCGTTTTAATCAGGCGGTATGCGGTTTCCATAAAATGATATCACGCTTCATTCAACTAACTTTTTATACTAAATTATGATAAACAAGGTTACATGATGTTGCATCTTTGGTTCAGTGGTGCTATATAATCCAAATACTGCCTTTTCAAATTGTTTATTATTTTTAATCTTATATATATATATATATAATCTATGTATACTATTTACAAGAAATATTAAGAGTCCAAGGAGCCTTCCTTCCAAACAGTTCCGTTCAGTTCCTTTGCTGCCACGCACAATCTGACTCTCTTCGTAGGGGAGGAAACCGTTGCCACAAGATGCTCAAAAGCGCCATCTGGATAGAATCCGTAGCACATGATTACTATACTTAGAACGCAATATTTACAATAGGCTATATACTGTTATTAGGACACGTAGTTATTGAACACGTTCACCATGTTATATAACTTCAATGGGCCATCTTAACCAGTGGGCTAATTGGGCTGTCAGTGAGAAAAATCTGAATTATGCGTATAATAGAAGTTACTTACAATACGGAAGCTCACTTCTAAAATCCTGTTTTGAATAGACGTTTATTGTTTATTGACGTTTTTGCAAATTTATAAAGCGTTATTCAGAGAACGGGGGATTTTTTTGCTTTTTTTTGGGGGGGGGGATTCTGAAGGGACTCCAAATTACTCGATCCCAGGGCGCTAAAATTTGTTAAGACGGCCCTGCCCGACGTCGTTAACCCTTCATTCTCCGTCATTCCTCGATGTCTCTCTATTATTCTCACTGTCTCCTATGCAGCTTGAAGTTATCTTGTGTTCATAGCTAGAGCAGCGACCTCTGCTGGTTGTTAATTGGCTTCTGGTCCACAAACGTTATATGATCAATGAAAGAGAATGCTCCTGTATTAAAATTGTTATGATTTTCTTTCAATTTGTGTCATAATCTTTCGCTTGTGTCAACGCCCTCTTTAGGTTATTTTTTAAACTTAATTTTTTCATGACACAAAAAAGGAAAAAAAATAACCTAGAAAGCTTTTCCAGCAAACTGGTTTTCAGTTCGATAGTTTTTTTATTTTAAAAACGGATTTGAAATGTCAATGGACTTTTCCGCTCGATAATTTTAGTACATAAGTTGTTGATCTTTAAGTTTATATGAGACCTATTTAAACTCAAGATAAGCCAGGCTGCAGGTCACGGGACGAAGGCTTTATATAGAATGCAGTGCTGTTAAGAATGCGCTAATTCATAGGTTTTAGACAGGCTCGCGATCAGAGGTGGCGCCAGAGGGAGTTCTAAGGGCCAGGGCCTCCTTGACGGGAATGCTGTGCTCTCTATCGGGGCAAATTTTCGTACCACGTCCGCGCAGCGGGCTATTCAACTAGTAGATAAATAAATATCTGCCGAAAATTTGAGAGGGTAGCCTCTCCGCTTGTACTGAAGGTGCTGTCCTCCGTTGGGCAGACGATACCGCCCCGTCAGACGAATTCTAACGCCACTCCTGCTCGCGATAAAATACACCGTTTTTCGTTAAAAACATTTAAGAAAAACAAAGTGAACAGAATTCTGTTTCTGATGTACGAGGATGGATCTAACAAAAGTTTACAAGGCTAATAAAAAATTATTTATTAACAATAGACATAAACTACAAAATGAATTAAAAGACAGACTGGATTTAAAAATGCAGAAAATAAAAAAAGGAATTAAAAGACAGATTTGCCAAACACTTTTCCACACAATCATAAAATCTATTTAGGCGTAATTCTGAACGAAGGACCTACTTATTTAGCCCTCCTGGGTGAAAGCATGTCCCTGTGAATTGAGCCAGTTCTCGACAGTTGTTTACACATTACTTCTTGAAGAGATCCTTGTTTCAAATAAGTATTTTTTCAATTTCGGATAAAGGAGATAGTCACTGGGCCATCGTGAAAACATACAGCGCAAATGCCCTGGCATGTTTAGTGATTGTGTCATCTTCCAAAATGACGTGCCCTTACTGCTCTCAAAACTCAAAAATTGCTACAAAAGTTCAAGTGGGAAGTTTTGAGCTACCCCACAACATCCCACCCCACACAACCCGGATTTGGCACACAATCTGGGTTCCAAACACTTATCTTGAACAAGGTTCTCTTCAAACTGTGATGTGAAAACAGCTGACGAGAACTTCGGACGTGATTTCCAACAAGCCGGTTTAAGCAAGTTGGTCCTTCGTTCAGATGAACGCCTCAATATATTTGGTGATCATGTGGAAAAGTGATGCATCTTAGTTCCGTTTCGTATTTTCTGTCTATTGTTATTAATTATTTTTTATTACCCTCGAAACATTTTCTTTTCGATCCATGCTTGTAAAATTTTTGAAACCTCTTTACAGCGCCACCCTCCATTGAAAGGAAAATTGATTACTCAAAGGAGTGGACACTATAGAAGGGTTTCGTGTTTGAAAGTACCAAAAATCTGTTTAAATAAGTCCTTATTATTTTTTCCCTTAAAACAAATATTTAAGAATCTAAAAAAAATGTACCTTATTTGAAAATTTTTCGTGTTTTTTTAATACATTTTTTGTTCTTCGGATCTTTCAGTTCTTTCCGAGGGAATATTTTCAATTTTTTTTAAATTGGAAAAGTAAATTCTTAATCATTTTGTCGTTAGTTGTTGAGGAATGGGTAATAAAATCATCCATTTCCTCTTAAGTCTGTTGAGCTGGAAGTTTCAACACATTTCTGTAGTTTCTTTGTCATACCCCGAATCAGCACCTGAAAAGGCACAAAACAACCCGTGTAGAGGTGGACGTTTAGTTTTCTCTTCACACTGGGAAAGGAATGCTTAGTTTTAATTTGAATTACAATGTATGTATATTTTCCTTACTTTCCTACCTTTTCCCTTAAAAAAACGTTCAACGTCAATGAGACAAATGGAATGTATTTCTTTGTCGTTGAGTGAGTGACCAAGCCAGCCTCTCAGAGAGGTTTGAGGGGACAATCTAGAGGTTATTTTAACACTATGGGCCAAACAATGCTGTGTCAAACAAAAGTGACCGTTTAGGAAATGACCACAGTGCAGGAGCGGCCGCTTATGGAAATTTCACTGTATATCATTTTCAATCGCTTCCTTCAAAATAAAACTTTTGTCGCTTTCACTGTCAATGATTTTTGCTTCTTAAAAATATCGAATCTGCTACTTCTTATCTATTGCATTGGCAATTAAGGTAATTTCCTATTTAAAATTTTATTAAGTCCAAACGATTACTATAATGTGACGTACAGTTACGAGAAAAAAATGGCCACCCAGAATTTTTCGGCGGTCGTTCATTAGGCATTAAAAAAGAAGTTACCAATCTTCAGAAAATAAAGTATACTAAAAGATTCTATGGTTAAAAATTTCATAAGGGGTCATCTAAATATTTAAAATTGTACTAACTTCAAAATTTTCAATAGCAACACATATTTTCGATGTCATAAATAAATTTCTCATGAAAAAATACCCAAAAAATTAATTTTGGTTAATAGGCCGTGAATATATAGGAAGATATTCGACATTTTGTATTCTGAATATAAAAGGGCTCGTATCCACATTTAGATAGAGAAGTTCTATACTTGCCTTTAAATGTTCGTAGTAGCATTCTAAATTAATTCGCCCTTTAAACGTTCTTTTCATAGTAATGGTATATTTTACAATGGGTTAAACTTGATGCGTAGAAAAAGAAATAGTGTAATATCACACCACTATAATTTATCAAAATTTATTTTATATATGAAAAATATTTAAATATTTATATACTTAATTTCTTAAATAAAGTAGTGCAATGATTATCTTTAATAATAAAATGTTTTTGAAATATATCACGCCTCTTAACAGCACTGTATTAGAGCGAAAATCGAAATTCATTGTCACTTCAAAACTTCTTGTACGAATAAGCTGAAATTTTGCATCGGCTTATGAAATGTACATCTGCTTCGATTACTGTTAAAATTTATAAGTGTTGCTTTTCAAAATTTTTTTCACATCAATTTAGATAAAATATTTGATGTGCTTAAAATTATTTCAAAATAAAAAGTAAAAGTGTAAAATGTTCAGAATAATTCATACTACTACATAATAAAACTAGGTCAATAGTTATATTTCTCAGGATATGAATCAAAATTCAAAATTTTACTTTAACATTAGAAATTTAAACTTTCATTTCCTTATAATTTCGAAACAAAAATCCTGGGATGATGAAACATGTTATTCCAGCATAAATTTTTTTGCAGTTTCGATATGTTTCAAGAAAAATGTGTGTTTACATTGCAAATTTTAAAGTTAGTGCAATTATAAATAAGTATGACACCTTATAAAAATTTTAAAAAAGAAATATTTTAGTAGACCTTATTTCCTCAAAATTTGTCCATTTTGCTTTAATACATGATGAACGACGGCAAAATAATGCGAGGTAGTTCCTTTTTTCCCGTGATACTACACTGCCGAATCGTATAAATTTACGCACATTTCCAACTTAGACATGAACTACAATTACCTATAATATCATCTAAAATTATTAATATATGATCTTCGATTGCTTAGAAATCGTTTGAAAGCCCAATAGAAAATATTTAATACTAGAAATAAAAGAAGAAATGACAGTGTCAGAATTATAAAAAATATATATATGATGGTTTTTTACTTTTACCATCTCTTTTATTTATTCAATTTTTAATCAATTATTTTATATATTGTTATTCTACCTACGGAGTTTTATTAACCGTAGTAGTCTGTTGTCTGACGCTAATAAGATTCTTCCCAAACTTTCAAATACGTTAGTAGATGGCAGCACCAAAGATATTCTGATCAGGAAAGAATTTTTTACATTAAAAATGTATGTATGCGACTAGCTCGTAATATTACAAGTTGGAAATATGTAACATATGCGCTACACATTTAAATAAACAGCATATCAGAATTGAAAAAGATACAGAAAATAATTTAAAAAATTTTGTTTTCTTTTTTGGCGAGAAAGAACAGAAAAATCGTAAGAGAGAGGGCAGAAAATCAGAAGAAACGAAGCAGAAGTAAGAAGAAAAGTGACAACAGTAAAGAAATTAAACAACCTGAAAACTGAATGGAGTGAATTTAACTGATATCGCGAAAATAATGTGCAAATGATTTACCAAAATGAAAACTAAAAAATAATTAAAATAATTTCATTTTAACTACCAAAACTATTGTTAATAAGTTGTTTTATAAAGTTTGATAAAATGAAAAAAAAGGATGTTATTTATATATCTTCGACTGTGTTTTCTTAATGATTAATGCAAATAATTGAGACCAGGAAACTAAAATTACTCATCAACTTAATTTTTTTTATAAGTTTTCGAATAAATAAAATTGGAAGAACTTAAATTTTAAACATAATATCAATCTTATATATAAACATAATATCTCAAAGCACGTTCGCCCATGTCTCATATTTATTTCTATTTCCTTTAACTTATAAACTGTGTCAGGAAAAGTATTGTAAGTGTGAATGATTCCAAAGAAATTTTGTTCAAGTAATACTTACTGAATTGTTTCGTAATCAAAATGTGAGCCTCAAATAGATTTTCAGTCGAGAATAATTGCGCTATTTTCAATTGATGATTTCATTTCCTTTATTGCAAAATACCACTTTGTAATATGGCAGTTGACAGTTTACGAAAGGAAACTTCTCGAATTTCACAAAAATTTTCATACTAACATAGTATCTAAAATGGAGAGTTAGAAAAGCTGTTTCGTTTTATTTTACCTAATAATATTTAAATATTCATCTGAAATATTTGAATCTGAAATGTCTCAATATTATTCGAAATCATGTGCACCATGCATAAACTAAAATTCAGCATTCAGATCACTGCATTAATTCTGGCTTAAAAATATGAAGAGTAAAGAAGGTGCTACTTATAAAGGTACATTTAAGTGTGTTCGATTGAAACTCATCTGACTTGTAAAGATATTTTCACGCGATGTGAATAGCACTTGGACGTTTGCATCTTGCTTCGCCATGGGTTTCGAAAAATATTATATACAGAATAGAATGCAACAACGCACAGTATATTTTGAAACAACATAATATACCTTGAAATGGCCATTTCACAGTGTAGGAGGCACTTTCAACTTTCGTTTGTATTTCGAGCATTATGTATCTCTATTCGAAGACAGATATTCAAAAACCTTCATTGCAAAATGCTTGAATTTTTATATTTCCAAAGGAAAATAATCTATTTTAGGAGCCTTGTCAATAGTAGAAAATGATTAAACGCAGAAAATAACTCAAAAATCAGAAATTTTTAAACTTCCTTATCTTTATAAATAACATCATGTTTTGGAAAAAAAATTAAATGAAACCGAATACAGAGACATTAGCGGGTTTCAGAGTAGGGATTGTTGCTTTGTGATATTTCTTTTGTAGTTTCTTTTTTAGTAACGATGTCTAAGTATGAATTATTGCAAAGAAATTTTGTTCAAGTAATACTTACTGAATTATTTCGTAAGCAATATGAAAATCTCAAACAGGAGTTAAGTCGAGAATAATTACACGAGCTTCAATTGATGATTAAATTTCCTTTATTGCAAAACACCATTTTATAACTTGACAATTTACGAAAAGAAACTTCTCGAATTACACAAAAGTTATCATACTAACATAGTATCTAAAATGGATTGCTTGAAAAACAGTTTCCTTTTAATTTATTTATTAATATTTAAATCTTTATCTGAAATATTTGAATCTGAAATATCTCTATATTATTCGAAATCATTTGCACCTTGCATAAACTAAAATTCTGCATTCATGTCATTGCATTAATTCTGGCTTAAAAATATGAAGAGTAAAGAAAGTGCTACAAGACATTTAAGTGTTAAATTGAAACCCATCTTACTCGTAAAGATATTTTGACGCGATGTAAGTACCACTTCCACATTTGCATCTTGCTTCGCCATGATTTTCGAAACATATTATACATGCAATAGAATGCAACAACTCATAGTATAATTTGAAATAACATACGATAACTGGAAACGGCCATTTCAAAGGATAGGAGGCACTTTCAACCCCAGTGTGTATTTGGAGAGAGCATCATGTATCTCTAGCCCTCTGAGTGTTTCACACGTATTACTACGTTGACCTTGGACCACCCCAAAAGCGTAAAACACGCAATTCAACGTGTGGTCAAAAACACCCCGAAATTGGTTTGCACTGAATTTTACGTTCATTGTGAACTGTCTCTAAAGTGTAACACACTTACTTTTCCGAATTTCTTACCCCCTTTCTTTGTTTGACATCTTTATTGATTATCCGGGGAGAGCACATGTCAGCACAATGAAGACTGATAAGGATGTACATACTGCAAATTGGGGATGTCACTGGATCCGAAACCGCACTCTCCCCTGTGGTGTGGGGAATTTTAATGCTATTTGCATTGATGATCTTTCCGGAAGAATTGCAGTGTCGGATTTTTTTTTTGCATTGTGTGTGTCGGAATTTGGAATCGCATTCCGGATTAGTTCGGTTTAATGTCAGCCTGGTTTGAAGCTGTATTATGTTTCAAGTGCTATTCTTTTAATACAATTTATGTGATATAAGATTTTTTTTCAATGCCTCAATGCTTTAAAGATCCATATCGAATGGTTACGTAAAATAGATATTGTGGTATAAGTAAAATAGATTTTGTTCCAATACCGCATTCAAGCATAAAAAAATTGAAAGCCTAGGGGGTTGCTAAGAAAATCTGCTATTTATATATACTTGAACAGTGTTCTTGAATCAACACATTTCACCCACGTTCAACTAGTTTTATGATATGAATGTAAACTTCTTTCATATTAATAATCTCCATCTACTCATTTTTCCTTTATAAAAATAGAGTAAAATTAAATTTTTGTCAAAAAAATAGAGCAAATTTTAAGGTATATGAAAATGGTGCATTATTTTTATTGTTTTATCAGTCAGATCAAATCGAAAATTTCAGTTTTACAATGATTATTTCATTATATAGATTTGATTTTTATTTAAAAAATTAATTTTCAGGTTTAAGTGTAACTTTTATAGACTAGAACAGATTTTAACTTCATTATTACACTATTTAGAAAAATATCTTTTAAATTCATAAAAATTACAACGAAAAAATTCATTCCGAAAAATAATTATTATTTTATTAAATAATTATTAGTCGGAAATTTATTTTTAGGTCACTCTGAACTGAAAAAATAACGCACATGGAAATAAATATTAAAGAAAGTGGAAGAAAATTTTATTTTTTACATTGTGAAATTTTTTCTTTTTTTTAAAGTCAAGGAAAATATAGTTTAGATGAAAATTTTAAGAACAATAACGACTAAATTTGATGTTTGAGTGTGTGATCTTATCAGACTTTTAATAATCATATTATGAGACTGATAATATCTGCAGCCTAACTCTCTTACGTTTATTTCAATAATAAATGAAAATGTTTATTTCTTGCTTAAAATGAAAGAAGACAAAAATATTTCTCAGAAAATATTATACGAATACTGTATTTGCGCATCAATTCCTTGAAGCATAATTTTTTTCCTGATGTGTTATTAAGCATTCTTCTATAAATGATTAAAACTATATAGCTAAATTGAATTGCTTTCGGTAAATGCATGCCAACTGCAAGTTAAATTTTCATTAATGCTCTGAGAAAAGAAATCCACTAATATATGTTACAAACCTTTGATACATCCAGATCCACTAATAACAACTTTCAAGACAGTTCTTCCAATAATAATAGCAGTCTCTGGCATTGGATTATTTCAAAATATTACCGTCACATGAAAGATCATGTGTTTTATCACAACATCTTCTGTGTGTGCTGTAATTTGTGAAGTATAATTTTTTTAAATAAAATTCTGATTTATATACAGGTTTTTATTTTCATTCTGAACTGTAATGGATAATAATGAGAGTGTTATTTATTTTCCAAGTTGTATGATATATTTGAATTATATCTATCATTTTATTTTTTTAAAAAAAAGAGTAAAGTGTCAGTTTTATGTTAGTTAAAATTCCTTAATATTTGGTATGAAAAGGCCCAAAACTATTTTTGAATACCACACTGACAACGTTCAAGACATCTATAAATTGTGAAAGGGAACCTGAATAATTTCGAAAAGGTGTTAGATTTTTCTCCGTATTCTTTGATTTTGCCAAGTTTGCAAAACATTGTCTGTGGAAAAAAAATTCCAATAATTTTTTTAATTCGTAGCTAGCGCATTTTCGTAAAATTGATAGAAAAAAAAGTTTGATCGTTTTTACTTTTTAGTAAACGAAGTAGAATACAAAGTATTATAATCGTCGGTCGTAAATTTCAACACGAGATTTTGATTAATCTCCACGTTTTAGACCTCCCTGAGTCCGAAAGACACAGTTTTGGAATTTTGTTTGTGAACATGGTAACTCAAAAACGGTTAAAGCTAGAAAGACGAAATCTGGTGTATGGACTTTATACAAAATTAGTATATTTCAATCAATTTTTGGATAAAGTCCATAAACGGGGAATTTGTCTGTTAGGGTTAATATGAACACGATAACTCAGAAACTTACATAGCTAGATAGAAAAAATTTGGTACACAGTTTCAAAAATTAGGAATGTAAGCCCGTATTAAGTTTTGGACGAAATCCCTTGAAACGTTGACTGTCGGTCGGTTTCTGTAATCGCATGCTTGTGAACACTATAATTCCCAAACGCAACGACCTAGATAAATGAAATTTGGTTCGTGGTCTTTTAACCCTAATTGTCCAATTTTCGTTTCAATCGAGTAAAAAAAAACCTCTAATGACCCTGAAACTCAGTATGCCATTACTTTTCGATAAAAAAATTATAAATAAAGAATTAAATTTAATTTTGAAAAATTCGCGACTGCATGCTCTAGTACTTGGACTATAGTATCAAAGTTTCAAATTTCAGGTGAATTAAATTTCCATTTATTATAATAGATGATAATCTCTTGCGTACTAAATAAAGGTATATGAATAAGCTATTTCTTCCAACATTTAGTGCATTGGTTTTCTAAATGTAATCTTTAGCTTGAGGATTCTTAACTCGCCCTCTTAAAAAGCATATATAACAAGTTTCAGTACAAAAGGCTTGTAGTATATTGTTTTGTTTAAAACATTATTCAGGGGTTAAGAAGGTTATTTATAATCCTTCATATGTATTAATTATTACTGGCTATTTTGGAATATAGATTATTATGTGACTATCTATATAATAAATGTTTATGTGCATACAAAACGGATTA